>JAXGGA010000198.1:0-290433 GCA_038373865.1 Uloborus plumipes | reverse complement strand
CAAGTTAAAATGTCTTTTTAACGATAATTTGGCAATAGCCCCTTGCCATCACGAGCTTTGCGTTAGATTCTATAACGCAATGCGACTCGAAATATTCTTTTCTAAATGCAGAAATGGACTGGACCAGAAATTTTTTTAAAAAAGGAAATGAAAAAGCATCCATTCCTTTGAAAAATACTTGCAGCAATCTCAGTAACCCCACACACTTTAGAATAGAAGAAAGTATATTATGAAGGATTAAGTGAAGATTTAGTGGCTTTTCCTTTTCAGTGTTGCGCTCTTTTTTATTTACTGGAAGATGACTTTTTTTCATTGATATTTTATTTCGTCGGAAAGTGTGTGGGGGTAGGGGAGGGTGTATTTTTCTTCTCGTGACTGGAATCGAAACTGCTGAAATAAAGAGGTTGTTTCAGTTGTCTTTGTGTCTTGAAGCTGCTTTTCTGAAAATGATTTTCAGTTTTTGTGGTAAGGGTTACAATGTTTCGTATAGAACTAAAAGAGGAGAAAACTAAAAAACGCATATGAGGTTAATTAAAAACCAGGCAGAAGGAATTTGTTTGTATGGAGAGATTATTTTAGTGTTGCAAAGATGAAAATAAAAAGATGCAAAACACAAGTCTTGTTTCACAAGTGGATTAAGCGGAAAAAGGTGCTGATCCAATGGCAGAGATAATTTTTGGTAAACCTTGGTTCAGATGGCTTAAAACAATCATCACGCATCGAGTTCTCTTACAGCTTTCATGTTGTTTGCTGAGCTTCTTGCACTGAAGAAGGGGCTCCATTGTAGCATTGAAATAGCTATTTGCTGTATTTTCTACCTTATTTGTGCTTTATTTACGTTGATTTTTAACTTCAAATAATCATCACGCGTTTTGACAAGGTGCTAATTTTTGAATGAATTTTATTTCTTGCACCGTTTCAGTGATTTCGAAATGGTGAAAATTTTTTTGAAAAATAAATGTGGATATCGTGAGTTAAAACGGGTGTAGAAAGAACAAAATTGAAACGTGCAAAATATCTCTGAAATGTTTTTCAGTCTGCTTCAAAAAATTCCTCTGAACTTAATTGAAAGGAAATCTGACAAAATTTCACATCATTGAGATTTCTCCAATCATCTGCAATAATCCAAAAGTTTAGAATTGTATTCAAAATTAGCTAAAAAATACTATAACGTGAAATTTTTGCATCTTGAAAGCTCAGAATTAAGTCCATCATATGCACTTAAAATCGTATCTTTGATTACCATCTTTATTTTTAATGTGCAGGGACTCGAATACAAGGGAGGGGTGATAGGAGTGATCTCCCTTCCCCCGTTTGGGAGACTCTTCACCAGTAAGTTTTCGATATTGAAGCTCTAAAAATGCAATCTTATATGAGCTTTTAAAAAGTTGGGGGCAAAAGGTTTAAGGCCCTGCTCCACATTGACGTAAAGCAGAAAAAAAAAGCAGAAACGTAAAATGGATTAAATGGTGTTCCAATGAAAAGTACCCGGATTTTCGGTTTCTGCCTTCGGTTTCGGTCTCGTTTTCTGCTGATGTGGAGCAGGGCCCGTAGGGTTCTACTCCGGAAATGTTTCAGACTCGAAATTAGAGTCGTTTGTGATAAATATTTGTAACCCAGTATGGATAGTATAAAATTCGTAAGAAAAGTCATTCGCTCCTCCCTTGAACAATTTCTGCATCCGCCTTTGTTAGGGCCCTGCTCCACATCAGCGTAAAACGCGACCGAAACCGAAGGCAGAAACCGAAAATCCGGGTACTTTCCGTAGGGACGGGGGCTATGTAATCCATTTTACGTTTTTGCTTTACTTTTCTGCTTTACGTCAATGTGGAGCAGGGCCCTTACTGTGCGAGCACTTTTTCTACACCAAAGTCACGAAAAAATGCTGATTCGGTTTCAATTTAATGTCTCCAGCGATAAATGTCCTACGATGTTGAAATTAAACATTTTCTTTAGCCTATAAATTCTACCCTTTTCCGACTCAAAAATAATTATCGGTATCGCAATCTTTTTCTGTTAAAAATTATTCAAGTTTAACCATTCTCAGCAAATAGAAAATGATCTAAAGATTTAAAAATGTGCGTGATGTGTTTATTTTAGTTGTAGGTTTAATAAATTTTCTGGTTATGAATTCAGTGAGATACGTTTTAGAGTAGGCAAACCAGTGGATGAACACTCAAGCCCAATTTTGCTTTCAAGAATTCATACTATTATTAAAAGCTAGCATTTGGCACATGAAATTTTAATTGATATAGTTAGTTATTTAAAAAAAAAATGGGGAAAATTTTACGGTTCCGCACGGTTTTCTTTTGGAGGGATTGAAATGAAAAAAGGGTTTAATTATCCAAACTGCAAAAAATAAGCTCTTGTTTTTACAGTGTAATACTGACAGCAGAGTTCCAGTTTAAAATTGTAAAATTCACAGTAATAAACTGTAATATTGCTAATTTTACAGTAATAAACTGTAATATTGTTAATTTTACAGTAATAAACTGTAATATTGCTAATTTTACAGTAATAAACTGTAATATTGTGATTTTAGAGTAATAAACTGTAATATTGCTAATTTTACAGTTATAAACTGTAATATTGTTAATTTTACAGTAATAAACTGTAATATTGCTAATTTTACAGTAATACACTAAAATAGCTAATGTTACACTTTATTACTGTGCATTTTACAGGTTCAAAATGGACCCTCTGCTGTCAGTATAACACTGTTAAAACAACAGTTTATTTTTTGCAGTGTAGTAAATTGAAGCCTCCTACCAATGAACGAAGACAGCAGTGTCTATGTTGTTTTCTTTTTTGTAAATTTACGGAATGAAGTTACTTCTATCGTTTCATTATACTCATAAAACCTAATTTAAATAAAAAAAAAAAACTGATACGCTCAGTGCTTCCTATACATCTTCAAAACTTGTTCTAATTATAAGAACCAGACGCTTCTTAAATTCAACAGAATTTGCAGAGGATATATGATATATCTCCAAAAATCTTCGTATCTTGATGAATCGTTCTCGTTGCTGCGTCAGCCCGCACTTTACAGCCACGACGAATATGAAGGCATTAAACACTAAATAGAAGATATGTGCATAACCTCTCTGGCATGCCTAAAAGAAAAAAAAAACTGACATCGTATTTAGACAATTTGACGGATCTTTCGCAGTTAGGGAGGTCCTCCTAAACTCTGGAAATAGCCTCTACTTTTTGGCGTATCTGTGGATAATGAATCCACGAGGTATCCTTCGCAGATCTTTCCAGAGATCGTCATCTCTAGGAGATAAGGTTCTTTGCCGAATCTCACGCTTTAAGTTGATGCTATCTCTCTGTGACATCTGAAGTCATTAGGTGACTTTAAGCTTCGTTGTGGGTCTTTAAAAATGTGACTTCCGTTTGGAAAAATTTGTTCTGTGTTCGGTTGCGTTTTGCATCTGATGTGCAGTCTTTGTCAGTGCGGTCCTGTGTGTTAACTTGTCTCAAAAGATCCGTGGTATTTTCGTGCCGTTAGTATTTATGGGATGCAGTTGTCAATGCGCAAGGGTAATGAACCTTTTAAGCGTTCTTGCTGACAAAGCTCCTCATATATATTTCTTTTCAGTCTCTATACTGAATTAAAGAGAAAATCAAATGATGCAGATAATAATAAAAAATAACTCTGTAGGCATTTCTTCAACTTCCTGAGTTCCATTTTTTTTTTTTTAAATATTGCTTCCGTTTGGAAAAATTTGTTCTGTGTTCGGTTTTGTTTTGCATCTGATGTGCAGTCTTTGTCAATGCGGTCCTGTGTGTTAACTTGTCTCAAAAGATTCGTGGTATTTTCGTGCAGTTAGTATTTATGGGATGCAGTTGTCAATGCGCAAGGGTAATGAACCTTTTAAGCGTTCTTGCTGACAAAGCTCCTTATATATATTTCTTTTCAGTTCTTTATACTGAATGAAAAGGAGAAACAAACGATGCAGATAATATTTAAAATAAATAAAGAAATTAAACCTTTATAGGTTCAACTTTCAGCCCCACTGTTTCGTTTTTAAAAATGTTACTTCCGTCTGCACAATTTGTTATGTGTTCAGTTGGACGGTACGTTTGATGGTTCATGTGCAGTATCTTTGTCGATGCAGTCTTGTGTGTTTTGTTTCAAAAAAAAAAAAAAAAAAGAAGAAGAAGAAAGATGATATAGAGTCGAGCCTGCTTATCTCGAAAACCTCTCTATGTCGAAATTTTTCAATTTCCCTGTTTTTGCAGTATAAATTTAATGTTTATTTTCATGTTTATCTCGAATGATTTTTCCCGAAAACCTCTCTATCTCGAATTTCGACGACTCTCATTTTTGAATTTCATCTCCAGCCACCTGTATCGATGTTGTAACTTGGAGACAAAAATCATCTTCTGCACAATCATTCAAAGACTATGTTCGTATTTAAAGGTGTGCATTAACTGGCTGCCGATACAGTCATCACAATTAGCAAAACGTGGACTCACAACATGTCGTACAGTAAAATATTCAATAATATCAAATGCAAGACAATCTATTAAGTATTTGACTTTGTTCCAATTGCTTATTTTTGTAAATTTTATCACAACCGCTGTATCTCGAAACCTCCGTATCTCGAATTTTTCTTCAGTCCCGTGAAATTCGAGATAGACAGCTTTGACTGTATTCGTACCGTTACCCGTTAGTATTTATGGGATATAATTAGGGATGCACCTATAAGCAATTTGGCCGATTACCGATTACCGATTAATCGGCTGTTGATAATCGGCCGATTAATCGGCTGAGCCGATTAATGATAAGGATAATTGTTTTTCTACTACCAATTTTACCATTACTGTTTTTTATCTCTTATACAACTCCAAATTTAGAAATAGTAAGTAATTTATTTCTGGGAGAAGATTTCTTTTCATTTTAATAGTTTTCACAAAATAATTTCAATATTTTATCAAATTTCTTAGAACCAATTGTCATATTAGTGTCAATAATATTATCAACACATTGTTAGTTATGTTAATTGGAAGTAAAAATTTATAAAAAAAGGAGGTGTGGGGGAGTGTGTGGTGAACACTCCAATCTAGGAGTACTTTTAATTCATATATTTTAGTAATCAGTAGCAATTTAATTCAATACTTTTATTCTTTGTAAATCTGAAAGCACTGAAGTTATCTGAAAGCACTGTGCTAAGGAGAAAACTACCGCCACATGAAAAATGTTGCATCATTGTCTATGTATATGTCCAGGTTTTACTTGCTTACCTGTATCCATTGCTTTCCATTGTCTAGAGAATTTTCAAAAAATGTATCATAGCTCCATCATCTTCCAAACCTTTCAATTAGCAATACACAGAGGTAATGAGCCTTTTACTCGTTCTTACTCACAAAGATCCTCATGTTTATTTCTTTATTATTTTTCTTACTGAATTGGAAAGATCATTCATTGATTAAGATAGCTACAAAAGTAACTCTGTAGATTTTTCTTTAATTTTCCGCCCTATTGATCCATGATATTCTTTAATAAGCACTTTATTTTACTGCAGTTTATTTTAAAGTCCCATTTTAATGAATCATATTAGCTAAGTGACAGTTCAAGAATGTGAGAAATATGTTGAAATCTAAAAATTGGTGCAAAATTGATTTTTAAAATTATTTTTTACAAATTTATTTAAACAATCTAAAACCTGTCATTTATGTGTATGTTTCTCTGCGCTTATCAAGAAGAATGTACAGCGAAAAAGTTTTTCAGTTGACTAAAACTGACACTAAACTAAATTTTACTTGCTAACAGTTTACTTAATCTAAGTCTATTTTGGGTATTATTCTGATGCAGAGTTAGAGTCATTGAATCGAATGTTTTAGAAAAACAAGAATCGGAGCCGGTCATTTTCTCTCTAAGTGCCCAACTTTGACAGTGCTGTGGAGTCAGAGTCTGACTGAATATTAGAATAAAGGAGTAGGATTCAGAGTCAAAGTCGGTCATTTTCCCTCCAACCCCACAGCCTTGTAAATATAAATGTTCGCCTTTTTAATACGCTTTTATTAGTTTCACATGTGGTTATGTATGTATGTAACTCTGAATAAAAGATAAAATTCACGTTCTTTACAAATATAAAAGTAATATATTTAATGCTATTATTGACACTAAAGGCTAAACTATGTTACATGTTAATGTATTATAAGTGTTTCAGTTGTTTGGGTATGCAACTCTGGATAAAAGATAAAATTCAGGTTCTTTGCAAATATAAAAGCAATACATTTAATACTGTTATTAATGCTATAAAGGCTAAACTATATGGCATACTGATAAGTGCATGTAAACTTAGCGGATATTTAATAGTTTTGAAAATCAAATGGAGTCAGTTAGAGTATCAGGAAGTCTAGTTTAACCTTTAGTATCAATGATTGTATTAAGTATATTACTTTTATATTTGTAAAGAAAAAAACTCTCTAAAAGCGTATAGTTTAGTTTTTTAAACCATAATGAAATTATTCTTTTGGGATAGCATTATGCGCTCGCGCTTTGCAGCTAGAAAACTGTTATTAAATTCTCCCCTACAATCCTCCTCGACAAAAAGTCAGATAGAATACGTAATAACTGTTTTTAAATCCCACAAAGTAATAGAACATTAGTGTACCCTACCAATTTCCTACTCTTTCCCGCCACAAACGGGTCGAAAAAAAAGATCTTTTTTCTTTTTTTTTTTTTTTTTTGTCGCTCACGTTTTCGGAAGTGGCTTTATTTTGCATTTGGGGAGCACTTTATTATTTCCCCCCCCCCCCTTGCTGGTTACCAGTTTTGTATGAACTCGTCATGCAATCCGGTTTAACGTAGTGCGGTTACTCGAATTTTGTTGGCGTTGGAGTTAGCAGACAGTGGAATTTAAATTATATGATTGTGAGTCTCTTTAAGACTTTTGCGTTACGATCGTTAGACTTTAATAGATTTATCACTTGGTGCATGAAACAGCCCAGGGGTGCTCATCCCCCCCCCCCAAGCTCAATGGCGGAATTCCCCCCCCCTTCCAATTTTTCACAACCCTCTTGAGCTTTTTATTTTTATTTTTAACCCTCTTTTTTAATTTATTCATTTTTTTTTTAAATTTATTTATTTTTTTAATGATAACGATTATTTCTTGCACATTATTTTTTAAAAGTTCGAGCTATGCGCAGAATAGAATCGCATTTTTTCCCTTGCAGACATTCCAAGCACACACACACACACACACACGCACACAAAATAAATAAATAAATAATAATCCACATAAATAAAACAAAGAGTATGTATGTTTATGTGTGTGTGTGTGTGTGTGTGTGCGTGTACCTTGTACAAATCCACAGTTTATGTCGGATCTGGACGAAATTTAGCAGGGAGATACTTGGGCATGGGCACACGGAAAGGATCTTAGGGTAGTTTTTGAGCGGGAAAAAAGTACCGATCCGTTCGAATTTCGAATAAAGGACTTCAAAATGGCTCTATCTAGCGAAATACTTATCGGATCTTCTTGATCTTGGTCTCATTCGAAAGAGCGCAAAAAATGCCTTTTTGGGAAGATTCTCTCCGAAAGTTTTCAAAACCACTAATCGATATCTCTATCCTGAAAAAAGATACGGGCATTTTTAAATTTGGAAATATCCATTTTAAATTGGATTTATAAAAATCGTCTGCACGAGCGTGAAAGAAATTAAACAGGGTGAAATAAATTATTAATGAGAAAAGGTGTTGCCATTTTTTTCTTGAACATAAACAAACAAAATTCTTGCTTTTGCTTTAGGCTTTTCCTGTAACGGACGGATTTAAAAAAAATTCGGTGATTGATTAATTTTTCGAACTGCGTTCTAGCAAACTATTGACTTTAATTTAATCGGGACTTTTAGACTCACGAGTCACTTGACATGACATTTTTCTTCAAGATAGATCCCGCGCAGAGCCGGGCCAAGTAGCTAGTCAAGAAATAAAAGAAATAATTTAAATTTAAAAAATAAATTTACGAATTATTTTTATTTTTAAAAAAAATCCGTAAATGATTTAAATTAAAAAAAAAAATAAAATTTTTAAATGAATAAATAAATTAGTTTAACAAAAGCCCCTCTCAACCCAAATTTTGATGTCGCAACTTGCGCCATAATCCCCCCCCCCCCCCGTGGGCACCCTGAAACAGCCTACAAAGACTCCGAATGTATTAGATTCTTGTTTCATTGCTTGAATTTTATCTAGAACAAGGACTCCATTTCTACATAGTTCAATTCAACTTTTTATATTTCTATGAACAAAACTTCTAGATTTTCACAACACTGTTCTGAAATTTCATTACAGCGAATACCAATACAACTAAACATCCATTTCAACGAAATAAATGTTAAGTCTGTTTTTAATTCCAACTACATTACCTGAATTATATTGCAACAAAACTCCCATTACAGTGGGCGCCGGTTAATTGAATCAGCCACTTTAATAACTCAAATCGCTAAGAACAGAACAATATCCAGCTTGTTTCTATTAGCCACTTTTTGAAGTTCGTCATAATGTACTTTTACCTCAATACGTTGAACGTGTCTTGTGAAATTCGTTGGGGGGCAAAATTTATTACTTAAATATTGTTTATGAAAGTCTAAAAAATTTAATTTCATTTCATAGATCTGGCGTCCGTGTTCCTCGTAAAATTCGTGCAATGAAAAAAGAATACAGTAAAATCAGGAGTTTACTGTAATAATAATGAAAATAACAATAATTGTTTCTAAAATGTTTCTGACAGATTGATGTTAACGTAATTCAGATCGCAGGACTGAAACATTTTGTTTTAATTATTTTTTTAAACTTTTTTTTTCCTCGCAATTTAAATCAACTGTAGGAGGCCGTCTAGTTTTTACAAATGGCTGCTGAAAGTGGTAAAACCGAGATACGCACTTGTCCAATAGGGTGGGGCGAAAAATAAAAAGTTTTTCAGATCAACTTCTAATAGTTGCCAAAAGTTGTCTTTGGTGATAGTTAGCTTTTGTGCAAAATTTGAGAAAAATCGGTTAATATCTTCAGGGGGCGCTGCGATCGCAAAGTTTACCATAGCTTTGTTATGGATTTTATGGTTAAAATTTCAAAAAGAATGCCTTTAGCTAGTCTCTTGCGTTTTTTTTTACTCAAAAGATGTTTTCATGCATTAAAAGCATATGAAATGACTCACAAACATTATTTTATATGAGATATTTATATTTAAAAAAAAATCACTTTTTTTCACGTTTTTGTTTCTTTTTAAATGCTTGAAATATAAATATATCATATAAAATATTTTTTGTGAGTTATTTCACATGCTTTGAATGCATGAATATATCTTATCAGTAAAAAAAATGCAATGAGATTAGCTAAAGGCATTCTTTTTGATATTTTAACCATAAAATCAATACTAAAGCTATGGTAAAACTTTGCGATCGCAGCGCCCCCTGAAGATATTAACCGATTTTTCTCAAATTTTGCACAAAAGCTAACTATCACCAAAGACAACTTTTGGCAACTATTAGAAGTTGATCTGAAAAACTTTTTATTTTTCGCCCCACCCTATTGTCCAATGAGACATCTTTGTCCGTGTAAAAGGAAATTTATTTTACCTCTTTGTCTAAAATCTTAAACCACCGTAAAGTGGCGCATTAAAGCTCTAGAAGTGCGAATTGCAATATTAGTTTTAAATTAAAAACTTCTATTGGAAAAAAATATATAAATAATTCACAGTGAATTTGAAGAAAAATAGTGTTATGTTTGAATCATGGTTACGAATTTTAAATAAACTACTTCAAATGAATTAAGTAAGCATATCCCACATGAAATGATTTATTATAATTAGCATGATTAGGGAAGACTGGGAAGACTTGTTTCAAACGGTAAATTACTCGGATATTTCAGTTGATATAATGCTCAAGCTAACAAAAATGCATAGATTTCTATTATGAGACTTACATTTACCGCAAAAACCAGTGCTATTATTTCATTCAGCAGGATGTACTTTTAGCATTTCATAGTGCTTTAATATTTAAGCTGTTAGCTGTTGCTATAATTTGTTGTCCCTAACTTTTATGGTGAAACCGTTTGCGACAAACACATCCGACCAAACTCTTTTCATCAAACCGACAAAACCCAGATCAATTGTGTGACTGATCCATTATACCCTCATACAATCCCTTGTTGAAGTGTGCCACGCGCCCGATGAAATAACGTACCACGTTTGCTACAAACAAACCAAAATATGTAGAGCTTTTGTAAGATCCATGAAAGCGCACTTATTGATGACAGCTGATGACTTTTGTGTACTTTTTAAACGTTTCCGCACTAAAGTGTGATACCCACGCGCCGCAATTTACAACAATGGCAATTTCATTCTTCTGAACTTATTGTTGAAGTTTTTAATACGATTCAGTGCATCCGTTTTAACTAAGTGCACATATCACGCATTTCATTGTTAAAGTTCAATCAGCACGATTATTGGTAAATGTATTGTTAGTGGAATAAACATATGATTTTATACCGTAAAAACCACAGGCGGTATTTTCTATTAAATGACAAAATATAGCGTGTGTCGCTTCAATATTTCCTTTTAGGCAGTTTTGCATTATATTAATATAACTGTTCCTGCCATGAGACATCATTAAGGATGTTAGAAATATGCAGGATAGATAATCTATTATCTGCAATATGAGAGGAATGGAGTTCGAGCCGTTTCTTCAGGAAGTAATTCATTTCCAGAGATTACGCTTACAGTAAAAAAAATCAATACCTATTCCTGACGCCTGAATGATATCATACCAGAACTCAAACTCTTACATACACGTTTGCAGTACACAGTCAATTATGTACACAGTCCAGCGGCGTACGCAGACAAATCATTTAAGGGGGGGGGGGGGCTGAGCCGAGACTCTTTGAGATAAGGGGGCGGGGGACCTAATAAATAATGTTTCGAATTTCTGATAATGCTAATTTTATATGCCAAAAATGATTATATATATATATTTTTTTTTTACTGAGTTGAGAAGTAAAGCATTTTGATGAAAATGGAAATTGATGAAATTGAAATTTGAAATTTTTTTTTTTTTAGTAAAGAAGGTGTTCCTTAAGTAAGTGCATGCTAAAATTTGGATAATTTGAGCTTTAATAACATTAATTTTGCCATTTACTTTACTATGATCCTAATACTATTGGGTTTCAATCACACATTTGTTGAAATTTATTTAACAGAATGAAATGAATGAACTAGCATTCATTGCTGTTTCTGAAACATATTTAGAATAAATCTCATCAAAATTGAATTATAAGATGACCATACACACGCCACACAGTAAAAGGGAGAGATTTAAAAAAAAGGAATTTACTTCTTTTCCCCTTCTTTTAATTATGCCTCTTACTTAATTTTCTTTTCAAAACAAATCTCATGTCTTGATTTCAGCAAGAAATGAAAAATAAATAAATAAAAATAAATAAACGATTTCAGCTTAATTTTTTAAAAATTTGCTTGAAAAATTTCGGAGAGGGCTGCAGCACTATCAGCCCACCCCCTGAGTACGCCACTGACAGGGTCTATTTATTGCTGAAGTAAACCAATATTTCAGTTCGCCAAGATTAACAGTTAAGAGTGGTATAAATACAGTATCCTTTACATATCCACATAGGAAAACAATCATTTGGCTTAAGGAATGGTGACCTAGTGCTTGGGGAGAAGATCAATGAATCATAAAGTCTTAAATCACTCTTCCTTAATTGCCATTTTGGTTAGCTAAATTATAAAAGCAAATGGGGCGCACATACTGCAACACGCTAGCAGAGATATAGTCAATGAATTATTCCCAATTCGCCTTCCATTCAAACTCCACCAGAGAGGTGTAAGTCCAACATTCACGAACAGAAGCCTTATGAAGCCCCACCATTCTTCTTGAGCCACCCTGGTGGTCATAATGTTGACAACCATTTTTTAACATTTATGAGACGAAGTGTGACGATAAGTGTTTATATTTTTCCTCTCTCTTTCATTGCAATCTTCAGAAAGTTCTTCAATGTCCTCGGGACAGATATTCCTTGATCGATTACACATTTATATTCAAGCAAGATTTTACAAATTTTATCACTCTTCGGGTATTTAAAAATGTTTAGCTTCAACGAGCGGATATCAGCCTACTGCAAATGAGATTCATTTTCGGATGGAATAAGCTAATCAAACAATTGTTATTAGTAAAAAGACAGGTAAGCAACCTAAAAAACGATAACCAATCTCATCGTTGACGGATCAGGGGAGCCAGAAACAGATCCTTAATGGTATTACGGCAGGGCCTGATTATGGCACATGCCAACTAGGCCTGGGACTGGGGCCCTTAGGAAGAAGGGGTCCGAGAACTTTCCAGAGAACTTATGCGCACTATTAAAGAAATATATATTTTTAAGAGAAAATTAATAATTTGTCAATTTAAAAAAAATTGCTTTGATACTTTAGTAGTATTTTTGTTATTTAGCTCATTTTGTGCAGTTAAAAAGCCTTTTTTTTTTTTGAGAATTAGCAATAAAACTCTCAAGCTAAAATTTAAATAAAAAAGGACTGTGGAAGCTAGAAAAAATGCATCCATTGCGGCTGCTCATGCCTTGAAGAGCATATAATACCCTCCAAAAAGGATAACATTGACACTGAGTAAAAGGTTAAAGATTAATTTTCACTGACTTAAAGAGATAGAACGTAGAGGGGGTCTCCGAAGTATTGTGGGCCTTGGGCCTCATTTCTAATTAGTCGGGCCCTGGATTACGGACTACGACGATTTTCCACTGCATGCCAGCTGCAAGCAAATAGACGCAGAAAGGTTTTCAAATTTATCTGGACAGAAATGCTTGATCGATTTAATATTGATATTCAAGCAAGATTTTACAAACTTTTTCGCTCTTCAAGTACTTTAATTAAATTGTTCAACTCGTACTTGAATGAGCAAATTTTAGCCTCATGCAAATGAGATTTTCAGAGCCTTAATGCGATTAAGGACTATGACGATTCCCCACTACATGCCAGCTGCAAACATAACATATAAAGAAGTTCTCCAAATTCCTCGATCAGGACTTTCTTGATTGATTAAATATTCAAGTAAGATTTTGGAAGTTTTATCATTCTTCAAATGCTTTAAAATTCTAAACTCTTGTACTTGAACGAGCAGATTTTGGCCTAGTGCAAATGAGATCTATTTTTGGATGGAATACGTTAACCAAACAACTGATAGCACTAAAAAGACAGGTAAGCAGACTCAAAAACGGTAACAAATCTCATCGTTGACAGATCAGTGGAGTCAGAAACACAACCTCAATGCGATTAAAGACTATGACGATTTTCCAGCTGCAAATAGAGGCAGAGAAAGTTCTCCAAATTCCTCCCAGGACAGAACTTTCTTGTTCGATTAAACATACATTCACATGAGATTTCGCAAATGCGATAACTCCTCGAGTGCTGCTAACTGTCAAACTCTTGCACCTGAACGTCAACCGGGCGAAAATTGCCGTAGTGACGTGCACAGGGGTAGACCGAAGAAGAAGATAACGGATGACTTCGATGATGGATCTGCTATTAAGGGCCAGCAGATGATCCTCGGCGATAAGGACTGTACCAGGTCGAGGCACCTGTCTCGCGGCGTAAAAGATGGGGAGGACATGGACACGACATCTTGTGTGTTTGAAGAGGACGCCCGTGTCTTCGCGGGGTCTTTATTTAGGGCTTCGATCGGGGATTTGGTTGTAAATGTGTTCCATGACAGATGTTGTAGAGAGATATTGAAAAGGCGTGTTGTTTGGATCATATCGGGTGAGGGAAGTGTCACGAGTTGACAGATGGGGACGACAAAACACTAGGCGTTTCTTCCGTTGGCATATTTGTGTAACTTCAGAGATTTTTTCATAAATGCCTGAGATGAAACGATTCATTCTTTTAATAAAAAAGTGGAAACATCATATCTAAGAATAAAAAGCTATTTTGGTGCTTCTGTAATTGAGATTGGGTAGTGCCGTACCCAAAAAATTAATTTTGGGGGTGCGACATTTAATAACATGTTATTCATCCTACAATAACACGGTTAGAAAAAGGAAACTTCTTGACCTAAGCGCAACATAATAAAATCAACGGAAGTTGATTAGCAATGATCAATGCACTTTATATCTTTTCAAAAAAAAATGCGACTCTTTCGATTTCAATTTTTAACATTTTTCCGGCCACGTGCAGTAACAAGTTATTCATCCCACAATAACAGAGACATAAAAAAGAGGTGCAAAGAATTGGGGAAAAAAATTGAAATTTGACATTTTGAATTCAAAATAATGTTGAATGACGAATCGCGAAAGGTGTGTGTGTGTGTGTGTGCTTGTGTGCTCCTTCGCCGCCGGGCAGGGCATAGGCGCCACCATGTCCTACATGGTGGAGCAGGGGCCGGTCGACGTACCGGGAGATGGTGCACGGGAACACCCTGTGGCAGACCTCGAGTCCGATCCAAAAAAAAAAAAGAACTAGACGACGTCTGAAAAAAAAATAGGTTGCTAAGAGGGAAAATAGGAATTTATCATTGCTAAAAAAAATAGGAATTTATCATTGCTAAAAATAAAAAAATAGGAATTTATCATTGGCTAAAAAAAAAAATAGGAATTTATCATTGGCTAAAAAAAAAATAATCATTGCTAAGGAAAAAAAAATAGAATTTATCATTGCTATAAAAAAAAGGAATTTATCGGTGCTAAAAAAAAAAAAAAAAAGCTCCCTGATTAACAGTCAACACAGTGAAAGCAACAAGAACCAAATCCGTCTTCAACATAAAAATCTTTCCTGTAGAAAGAAAATATCGTTAAAGTCGTTTCAGTAATAATAAAAAAAGCAGCTGACATCGCAGATTTTAATGTTTTATTTAAAATATTTTATTTTCATGAAACATAAAATTTGTTGCACTGCACTCATGTTTAAAAACAAGTTATTCAGCCCACAATAACTAACCCAGAAAAAGGAACCCGAAAATTTAACAAGAACAAACTCCTTGATGTGCAATCGACATAGTGAACGCTACGAGAGCTCAATAACATTCTCCCCTTAAAAATTATTTTTCCTGGAAAGAAAACAACATCGTTAAAGTCGTGACAAAAACTAGTTTAGTTTTAACGTTTTCGATGGAGGTAGTTGAGGTAGTAATTCGTATTACTTGGCTTATGTATTCTTTATCTATTCACAAAAAATTGGATGTTTTATTTTCAAGTTTAATAATTTAACTTGATAATTTGTTCTGTAACTATGTATGTGAATAATGCATAATTTTTTTATGTAATACAGTTTTATCCTTTTATATTTTTATACACTTTTTTTCTCTTCACAAAAAAGAAATGTTTTGTTTTCAATTTGTTCCTTTCCTTAATTTGTAGCACAAAAGTTAGTTTTTACTTCACTTGATTCTTTCCACGAATAATAACAAGTTACTTATCTCACACGCGAGGCAAAAAGGGGTAAAGAGTTAACAAGAAAACTCCTTGATTTACAAAGAGTTTTCTTGTTAACTCTTCCAACAACTAACACAGTGATGATCTACATTCAACATACTGAAAGCAATCAGCTAAAAATTTATTTCCCTTATAAAGAAATATAGTTAGAGCCGTTATAGTGATAAAAATCAACTGATCCGGCGGAGAGTAATTTTTTATCAGAAAGAAATTCAAATTTTTTAAAAACTTTCTAAATTTTTTTATGAAACATAAAATTTTCCTATTAACAAGTTATTCATCTCACAATAACTCAGGCCGATAAAAAAGGAGTAAAGCTTTGCCAAGAAAAACTCCTTGATCAACAGTCAGCGCAGTGAAAGCAGCAAGCGCGAAATATGATTCTTTCACTTAAAGTTTATTAGCTTTTGACCCGGCGGATTTCTGTATTTTATCAGAAATAAATTTAACAAAAAAAAAACTTATTCATTCTTATTTTTAAAAAACTTATTTATCATTATTATTTTTATTGTTATTATTATTAATTTTTTGTGAGACCTAATTTCGCACACTTCATCCATTTTCAGTAACAAGTTATTCATCCACAATAACTTAACTCGGAAAAAACGGATCAAAGTGTTGACAGGAAAACTCCTTGATCTATGGGCAACCTATTGAAGGTAAGAAAAATTGCTTAAGATTCACAAAAACATATTTTATCTTTTCATAAAGACTGAATGCTTTATTTTTAATTTCTAATATTTTGCTTGAATTTATTTCATGAATTAAACACAAAGTTGGTTGTAGTATTAATACACTACACTTCAACCATGTCTTATTTTAGTAATAGTTTATTCATCTCACAATAACTCAGCCAGGAAAAAAGGGGCGCGAAGCGCTAACAAGAAAACTTCCGTGATCTACAATCAACATAGCGAAAACAATGCGATCCCAATTATATTCTTTCGTTTAAACTTGTTCCCTTGAAAAAAAAATACTGTTAAAGATGTAACTTAATAAAAAATCAGCTGACCTGGCGGATAGTAATGTTTCACCGAAATAAATTCAAATTTCTTAAACTGTTTTACTTATTTTTGTTAGTGAAACATAAAATTTTGTTGTACTTCGCACATGGTTGGTAACGAGTTATTTATCCCAAAATGAGTCAGCTAGAGGAAAAGGTGCGAAGATTTAACAAGAGAACAAACTCTTAGGATCAACAATCAAGCAAAAGCAACGAAAATCGAATTAAATCAACCCATACTTTTTATCTTTCCTAGAATTGGTTTTTTCGTTTTCAATGAACATGTTTTAATTCAATAAATGTCCTTGGAAAGGAAAACCTCCGCTCAAGTCGTACTTTGAAGTCGAGTTATAAAGTTTTCAACCGATCCAGTCTGACGTATTACTTAACCAACACACTTTTTATCTGTTCACAACAAATGGATATTTTTGTTTTCAGTTAATAAATAATTTAACTTGATAATCTTTCTTGTGAATAAAAAACAAATACTGATGTATGCTAAACTTCCTTTCTGGCAGGTATTTAACAAGCTATTTATGACACAATAACTCAGGCAGGAAAAAAGAGGTGCGAAGCGTTAACAAGAAAAACTCCTTGACCTACAATGTACATAGCGAAAGCAACGAGAACCAAATAACATTCCTCCACTTAAAATTTATTAGCTGTTGACATGGAGAATTTTAATATTTTATCAGAAATAAATTCATTTTTAAAAACTTGTTAATTAACTCTTTTTAGAGTGACCTAACTTTGTTGCACTTCATCCCTTTTCAGTAACAATAAGTCGTTCATCTTGCAATAATTCAGCTGGGAAAAAGAGGGGCAGAGTTAACAGCGAAGACTCCATGATATATGGGCACCATAGTGAAAAGTAAGAAAATGTGTTTAACATCTTTACTAATATATAAAGCTGTAGAGTTTGTTTGTTTGTTTGTTTGTTTGTTTGTTTGAACGCGCTAATCTCAGGAAATACTGGTTCGATTTGAAAAATTCTTTTTGTGTTGAATAGTCCATTTATCCAGAAAGACTTTATAGCCCGGTCAAAATAGACGAAAAAAACGCAAAAGTTCGGAAAAATTCGCATAGAGCTGAAAATTGGTACAGACCTTAAGGACATCATTATAAGTGAAATCTCAAAAGTCCTGATGAATCCCGGTGGAGCTAAAAATTCAAAAAATCGATTTTTCATATATATCTCTTAAACGGTAATTGGAAGCGACAAAATAGGGGTTACAAAGTTTGAAAAGTATACAATTGTGTACAAACAAGTGGGGATTCCGAATATGGGTCATGGGGGTCATATCCTCCCCCCTAAATCCCCCTAATAGCTAAAAACGGCATTTGGGGAGATAAATTTCGAAAAATTCCCTTGAGACCCCTTATTTTTACTCGAATTTGGTACTTTGACAATGCAATTAACATAAGTGTTGCTAAAGACATCATTATAAGTGAAGTGTCAAAAGTCCCCATCGATCCCGGTGGAGCTAAAAATTTTATTCAAGGTCAAATGTCAAAATCGATTTTTCCCTAATATCTCTTAAACGGTAAGTGTTATTATAAAAATAGGGGTGACAAAGTTTGAAAATTATACAATTATGCACAAACAAATGGGTATTCAGTGGGTGGGTCGTGGAGTCACCCCCCCCCCCCCCAAAGGGATAAAATAAAGCCTAGAACTGCAGTTCGGTGACTCAAATTTCGAAAAAATCACCCAATCTTCCCCTTATTAGTGTCCACGTATTTCACTTTGACGATGAAATTAACATGCAAATAATTAAGGACATCATTGTATAAACGAAATGTCAAAAGTTTCCAATGGATCCCAGTGAAGCTAAACGTTTTATTCAAGGTTAAAGCTCAAAAACAAATTTTTCACAAATATCTCTTGAATGGTAAGTGTCTTAAAAATGGGGGATGCAAAGTTTGTAAAGTATACAATTATGTACAAACAAGAAGTTCTGTCAAGAACTAAACGAGCCTACTTTCCCGTACATCGACATCGGCATTCTAGCATCTAATCAATATTCTCTTGAATATCTAAAACTGAAAATTATGTCAAACATACCTTTATAGCACTTAAAGCTGATTTCTAAAAGCAAAATTTACCCTTCTCATCAGATGAAATGAACACGTAAAAAGTAAATAAACGAGTAAATAAAGTTTTGTCGCACCTTTTAAAGAATGTAACTGTTATAGTTCTTCCGTAGAAAAAATTCACAATCGTTTTCAAAAGAAAAAAAATAATAAATAAAATAAAAGTACAAAGAACATCAAAACGCATTTTGTCAAAGAAAGAAAAAAAACCTCGTTCGTTAATAAAATGTCTCGAATTTTATTTTTAATCCGTTGCCAGTTGTTAAATATAAGTAAAGAATAAAAGGCTCTAGTGAATGAACAATTTTTGTAATCAAAAAAAAAATATCGTCTGCCAAAAAAAAATAAATAAATAAATAAAAATAATAATAATTAATTAAACAAAAAAAATGAATAAATAAACAAAAAATCGTCTGCCCAGTCAGTCTTTTTTTTCTGAGCCTGCATTTCCGCCATGTTTGCGGAGTCGGAGTCGGAATCAGAGGCCTCACAGAAGATTTTTCAGAAAAGTACTTAACATACATTTTTTATCAAAACCGTTTTCTTACAAAGTTAGTTTGAAGGAAATCCGCCTTTAAGTTCAAAATCAACATTCAATTTAAATTTCCCAGTAGGCGCTCATGTTAAAAATTTTTCTGAACGGTTCATCATTGAACGAAAAATGGTTCAAATTGAAAAGTGAAATATGGGAATGAGTCTCTCCGAGATCTTTCGAACAAAAAAAGTTTATTCAATTCAGACGGTTCACTAAAAGTTATTAGGTGGAGAAAGGTTTAGAAATCTTGAACGGTTCAATATTGAACGAAAAAATGTTCACATTGAAAATTTAAATACGGTAATGAAGTATCCTTCCCGAGATCTTTCGAACAAAAAAAAGTTTTTTTAAATTGAACTGTTCACTCAAAAGTTATTAGGGGTGAGAGCTTGTTTGAACGGTTCAATGTTGAACGAAAAATCGTTCAAATCGAAAATGTAGATACGGAAATGAAGTATTCTTGATGAGATCTTTCGAACAAAAAAAAAAGTTTATTCAATTCGGACGGTTCACTTAAAAGTTATTAGGTGGGGAAAGGTTGCTTGAACGGTTCAATGTTGAACCAAAAATGTTCAAATTTAAAAATTTAAATACGGTAATAAAGTATCCTTGCCGAGATGCTTCGAAAAAAATAAAATTGTTTAAATCGGACTGTTCACTCAAAAGTTATTAGGGGTGACAGCTTGTTTGAACGGTTCAATGTTGAACGAAAAATTGTTCAAATCGAAAATGTAGATACGGGAATGAAGTATCCTTGAAAAGATCTTTCGAACAAAAAAAAGTTTGTTCAAATCGGACTGTTCATTCAAAAGTTAGTATCGCGGGACCGGTTGTTTGAACGGCTCAAAATTGAACCAAAAATTGTTCAAATCAAAAAATTAAATATGGGAATGAGCTGTACTCGCCGAGATCTTTCCAACAAAAAAAAGTTTGTCCAAATCGGAATGTTTATTCAAAAGTTATTAGGGGGGGACAGACAGACCGACAGACGGACCGACAGACCGACCGACCGACCGACCGACAGACCGACACACAAATTCCCCATCTCAATACCCTACTTTCAAATTTTTAATTTTTCGATATTCATTTTACCTCTTTATTTTTTTAACTTGGCGATATTTTTTGGACTTGGCGATATTTTTTTTAACTTGGCGATATTTTTTGGACTTGGCGATATTTTTTAGATACATTAAGCTACTTTTAATACTTTTTTCGTCTTTCTTTTATTTTTAACGGGAAAGTAGGCTAAAAAGCGTGGATTTAGAGGCGGATCAACCCTTGGTATAAAAAAATATCTAAACATGCTTCTTCCCCCTTCCTCCACCTCCCCATACAAAATAACATTCAAGAGACATCGCAGTTTTCAAGTGACCTCGAGAAACACTTTCCCCAACTTGACCGCTACGCCTATCCCCTCCTATGATTCATCCCCCCCTCTATGAGAGGGTCAAGTTACATTCGGGGGTGAGTGGAGGCGTTTTCCTTCAACAATATTAAATTGAAACGTGTTGATAAAGTTCTCCTTCTTTTAACCGTCAGTAGCTCTAAAAAATTCACGATGATAAGGTACCAATAGATCCTGTCCTACTGTTTCAGCGAATGTGTATTTTTAAGTATTTGGACGATGAGCTTGAAACATTTTTCAAGTATGACATGGCTCCTTATCCATTATCACTCTTCGATGCAATTGGAATGCGTGAAACACAAAAATCAGCCATTTATGATTGCTTTCAATGAGTACATGTTGAAATCGATAAAGAAGATACTACTTACATCATCGATGGTGGATACCTTTTACATCGCGTTGTATGGGGTCGAGATGAAAAATTCGATGCAATTTTTGAGAAGTACGATGGATATTCTGATCATACTAAGAATATCAAAGTTTCAGAGCAACGACGTCGGATAAGTAAAATATCTCCATCTTCTGATGTTCTTTTTAACAGATTTATGACTTCTCCAACAAACCAGGAGCAATTTCTTGCCAACACACATAACAAGTCTCGGTTTATTTCAATGCTTTCAGAAAAATTAATAGCTGCTCATATTTCTGTGAAGCAAGCTAATAATGACGCTGATGTTCTAATAATTGAAACAGCTTTAGAAAATTTCAACACAAGTATCACTATTATTGTTGCTGAAGATGTCGATTTGCTAATAATACTGACTGCAAGAGCTCCTACTGACAGAATTATTTACTTTTTAAACCTAGTACAACTGGAAAAGAAGCAAAACTGTACTCATCACAAAGTTTAACTTCATATCCAAAGTGTCAAGATCATATCTTATTTTTACATGCAGTGACTGGATGTGATACTACGTCAGCATTTTACAAGCGAGGCAAAACGAAAATATTTAAATTACTTGAAAAAAATCAGGATTTAATTCATTGCCCTGAAGTTTTCAAAAATATCAGCTGTTCTCCCGATATCATTCTCACAAGTGGAATTCGCTTTATTCTTGCTATGTATGGAGTTCCAAAAATGTCGATTCCCTTGACAAGTACAGGTATTCTTGTTTTGTGAAAAATACACGTAACAATAAACCTGTTCAATTATCCTGTTTTCCTCCAACATCTGCTGCTGCATATCAATATTTATATAGTGTGTACTACCAAGTACAAATATAGCTAGGCAACGAGCTAGACCCTGAAAACTGGGGATGGATCCTGAAAGATAATGTTTTGGAGCCAATTCAGACTCTACTGACACCCGCTCCAGAAAAACTTCTCCATACTATTTTTTGCAATTGCAAGAAGGGATGCAGTCATAATTATGGCTGCAGAAGAGTCGGATTGTTTTGCTCAAAAATTTGCAGTAATTGCCTAGGCCAGTCGTGCGCCAATGTGGAATCAAATGCAATCAATGCTGATGACGATGATATTGGTGAAGAAGATGTAAGTGATCCCACTTTTTCATTCGAGCCATCTTTAGAAGTTAAAGATCAAGAAGAGGAAGAAGAAATAGAAGATCATATTACTATTCAAGAGCTGGAAGGAAATTTAAAACGCATTTTTAAAAAAAAATAAATAGTAAACTGTATGATAATCAAGAGTTCGAAGTATCATCAAAACATATGTTTAAAAGAAATAGAAATATGTTTGATAATATTTGTGTCATTCATTCTGTCGTCATTCTGCACCTCATATAGGACTCCTACTTTAAATAGCGATATTTTGGTTTCAAAATACCACAAAGTCTTTTTTTCTTATTTATGTCTTTTTGGTCATGTGAAGCATATAGGAGACTTTTAAATGAGTGCAAGAATCATCTTTAAATGGCTGCATGGATTCCAAAATCTTACTGTCAACTAATTGGTGATGTTTGACTGAGAGGAAAAGTTATATTAACATCTTAAAAGACGTGTTTCTTTTACTGAAATAAGTAAGAATATTTTCTCATTCTCTATCCTAAATAAATAATGTGCATGCATTTAAAGTTATGTTGAATGAAAAATATATTCTAAAAAGAGGGAAATAATGTATAGTATACTTAAAAAAATATTTTGCACTTGCTTTAGAGAGGCATCTTATCCATTAAGGGGGGGGGGGGCGGGGGATGTAATATTAATGTTGTTAATTTCACATAATCTGGACTCGATAGAGTTGAACTTGATATAAATACTTCTTTTGAACATACTGAATAACATACAAATTTTATATGCACTTTTTTATGATAACACTTAACGTTTGTGCAAACAAAAAAAAAAAAAAAGGATTTTTTGACCTTTGACCTTGCATAAAATGTTTAGATTAAGTGGGATCAATACGGATTTTTGATATTTCGTTTATAATGATGTATTTTAGGTCTGTGCCAATTTTTAGCTCTCTGCGAATTTTTTTGTTTTTTAATTTATTTTTTATTTATTTTTGCTTATTTTGACCTTTGACCTTCCATAAAATGCTTAGTTCAAATGGGATCGATTCAAATTTTTTATATATCATTTATAATGATGTACTTAAGGTCTGTACCAATTTTTAGCACCGTACGATTTTTTTTCAATTTAAAAAAAAAAAAATTCAATTTTGACCTTTGACCTTGAATAAAATTTTTAGCTCCACCGGGATTCATCAGGACTTTTGAGATTTCACTTATAATGATGTTCTTAAGGTCTGTACCAATTTTCAGCTCTATGCGAATTTTTCCGAACTCGAATGTCTATTTTGACCGGGCTATTTAGGCTATAGTTTGAAAAGATTCGATAAGCGATTCGTTTTTTATTCGAATTCAAGGCAATTTTCTCATAAATCGCCGAATACTGGGGTTAAAAATTACTTGCACATATTAATGTTATATATCGTTGGAAGCAGAAAAATTTTGTCCGTCCTATGCAGTTTGTTCCGATTCTCTAACTTAAACACAGCACGAGTTATTCAATTTTTAAACTTGCCTTTTGCAAGGCTTCACCCGATTTCTTGCAATACTTGGTTCATTAAAACCATCAATAAAAAATAAACTAATTATTCCACAGTTTTGAGTTTTACGCCATTGGATAGAGCGATATTTTTAACCCCAGAATTGATTCGACTTATAGTCGAAGAACCAAGCTTTTATCTCCACTAGAAAAAAAGTTACAAGCGTTTGAACTTTGAGTTCGAAAACCTCTTTCCTGATCAAACTATTAAAGTTTTATTGCGTTGCTATGGCGATATCTTTTAAATTCATTGTTGGTGTCCTTTTCTTCATTTCGTTTCTTAAAAGCATTTCATTTTACGGCGTTTCAACAAGGCAAATAATGCGATCGTCCGTGTTTCACTTGAATTCCTGCATACTTAATGGCTTATATTTTTTTTCTGGTACCATTTTGAAAATGTGTTTCAAATTAAATTGTAATTCATGTTTTTAGCAGGGTTTTTTTTTTGGCTGCGATCTAAATATTAAATTGGAATTTTGCAATTAATGTTACAGGAAGAGAGCGGTTTGGAAATATTTGTTTTTGGTAGGGAATTGTATTTGTTTATAAGGGAGAGTGTTAAATATGTGCTACTTGACATTGTTTTTATTTCTGAGGAAGCATGTGCGAATAATGCGATTGACTTTTTTATGCGGGAAAGTTTTTTAGCGAGCCGCTTTAGCGGGGAGTAGTTTTTTGAAACCGGTTTCGCTAAAACTTTCCTCCCTCCTTTAAATGCAAGCCGCCTTGGCGGCGAGTAATTTGTTTTAAGTTTCCTTACTACTTTAAAGGCGAGCCGCCTTGGCGGCGAGTAGTTTGCTGAAACTTTCCTCGCTACTTTAAAGGCGAGCTGCCTTGGCGGTTATATATCATTATATACCGCCTTGATGGCGAGTAGTTTATTTAAATTTTCATCACTACTTTAAAGCCCGTGCAACGCCGGGCCCCACAGCTAGTTCACTAATACTCTTTTTATCTCTTCATAAGAATATAATGTTTTGCACTCAATTTCTAATATTTTGCCTGAATTTATTTTACGAATGAAACACAAAAGCTCGTTGTATACTACACTTCATTCATGTCTTATTATAGCAACAATTTATTCATCCCACAATAACTCTGACAGGAGAAAGAGGCGCGAAGCGTTAACAAGAAAAACTCCTCGATCTACAATCAACATAGCGAAAGCAACGAGTACCAAACAACATCCCTTCCACTCAAAAATTTCCTTTCTCTGGAAAGAAATACCGTTAAAGCCGTTACAGTAATAAAAAAGCAGCTGACCTGGCGGATTTTAATGTTTTAAGCCGCGAGAAAGGATAGAATTTTGTGACTAGAAGAAAAGGGTTTTTTGGAGGGGGGGAAAAAACCATTTCCATTGGCAGTTCCATTGGCCATGGCCATCATCCACCCCATTATCAAGAGGGTTCGGAGATCAAAGTGTGTACATTATCTGGTAGTTTCTTAACGGAACCACGTACTACAATTGGGCCATCTTCTTACCCGAGAGCTATCTTATATTACACTCAAGGGTTGGAGAAATAGCTCGTGAATGTTGTTTCTAGGTACAATTTCTTCGGAAAATACTTTCCTTTTGTTGAACATATCTCGATAGAGGAGTCGTCGTTATAATGTAACCTCGTTATTCCGAAATTGAAGGTCCACCATCTTCTTACCGGAGAGCTATCTTATATTACACTCAAGGGTTGGAGAAATAGCTCGTGAATGTTGTTTCTAGGTACAATTTCTTCGGAAAATACTTTCCTTTTGTTGAACATATCTCGCTAGAGGAGTCGTCGTTATAATGTAACCTCGTTATTCCGAAATCGAAGGTCCACCATCTTCTTACCTGAAAGCTACCTTATATATTACACTCAAGGGTTGGAGAAATAGCTCGTGAATGTTGCTTCCAGGTACAGTTTCTTCGGAAAATACTTTGCTTTTGTTGAACATATCTCGCTAGAGGAGTCGTCGTTATAATATAACCTCGTTATTCCGAAATTGAAGGTCCACCATCTTCTTACCGGAGAGCCATATTATATTACACTCAAGGGTTGGAGAAATAGCTCGTGAATGTTGTTTCTAGGTACAATTTCTTCAGAAAATACTTGCTTTTGTTGAACATATCTCGCTAGAGGAGTCGTCGTTATAATGTAACCTCGTTATTCCGAAATTGAAGGTCCACCATCTTCTTACCGGAGAGCTATCTTATATTACACTCAAGGGCTGGAGAAATAGCTCGTGAATGTTGTTTCTAGGTACAATTTCTTCGGAAAATACTTTCCTTTTGTTGAACATATCTCGCTAGAGGAGTCGTCGTTATAATGTAATCTCGTTGTTCCGAAATCAAAGGACTTCTTACCTGAGAGCTATCTTATATTACACTCAAGGGCTGGAGAAATCGCTCGCGAATGTTGTTTCTAGGTATAATTCGTGCGGAAACTACACAGCAAAAAATGAACTGTTGTTTTTACAGTATAATACTGGCAGCAGAGGTTCCAGTTTAAAACTGTAAAATACACGGAAATAGACTGTAAAGTTAGCAATTTGACAGTTTAGTACTGTAAAGTTAGCGATTTAACAGTTATTAGTGTAAAATTAAAATTTTTTACAGTTTATTACCATAAAATTCGATGTATTATGCTGCAAAAACAACATTAATTTTTTACAGTGTACTTTTCTTTTGTTGAATATATCTTGCTAGAGGAGTCGTCGTTACATTGTAACCTCGTTATTCCGTAATTAAAGAACCTGAGTTTTAAATAATTGACCGAACAATTAACTTTAATATAAACGAAATAGAAGAAAGAACCAGAAGAAACTATTTTTCTTTTGGAAAACATGCCTCGCTTCACGAGTTATCATTTTAATGTAAGCTCGTTATTCCAAAATCAGAGGACCTAAATTTAAAATAATTGGCGCTTTAATATATGAAAAAAAATGTTGTTTCTGACAAATGAAAAGTTTTCGCTATCAAAAACTGCGGCTAGGTGGTTACTTTGTTTATAAAATTTGTAAAGTTACACAAGTTATAGTTCACTTTTTCATATATTTTGTTCGATTTATAGTTCGTTATAAACATCACTTTATATTTTAAAGACTTCGCAAGAAAAAAAAATAATTTTCGTCGGCAACATTAATTGTTTAAAATGTATTTATATTTTTACTCCAACTGTAATTTATTATTCTAAGAAAGATTAATGTATACAAAAATTAATGAAGACAAATGCTCTCAATAAAAATTGAATGAAATGGGTGTGCAAATAGCGACCTAATTTACATTTTGGCGAATTTTTTTTTCCTTTCTTGCCGGGAATTATTTTAACTTGGAATTTTCCAAGATAAATTTCTCATCCATCATTTATTAAGGATTTTTTACAGCGTGATTGAACCTTTGGGATTCATTTCCACCGAATTTCGTTCAACCAAAGCCCAAGAAGAAATTTATTATCAATCGAAACATAAATAAATAAAAGGATAGGACATCCATTACGGCCAAGTGAGAATAATTAGCAATTCATGATTGCTCAAAAAATTAAAGAAAAGGAAAGGAAAAAAGAAGAAAGAAAGAAAGAAAGAAGGAATGGAAAAGAAGCCAATTTATTTCAGAACCAGCGCAGACCAAATAATTTATCAGTAAATACTCAGACAATATTGCTAATTTGAAACAGAAAGCAAAAATGAAGATGTACGCCGATTTTTTTCAAATGAAAAAAAAATCTTTTTGCAAAATTCTGTGAACAGAGACTGAAATGTTTTTGTCTGTGCTGCAAGACTTTCAAAAATGGATTGAGCTGGTTTTGATGCGAAACGCCTCAATTCGAGAAAAGAAAAGAAAAGCGAGAGAGAGAGAGAAGAAAAGAAAAAAAACGCTATTTTTTTCAAAACCAGCTCAATCCAAATTATTTATCTGTAAATAATTAGACAATACACAGCTAACCAAAATGAAATTGTTCACCCAACGTTTTTCGAAAGCAAAAAAAAGATCTTTAGGTAAAATTATGTGGACAGAGACTGAAATGCTTTTTGTTATTCCTCTAACACTTTCACAAATAGATAGAGCTAATTTTGATACTAAACGCCCCTATTCAGCTCCTGATAAAGCTTCGATGATTGGATTCAAGACTAATTCCATCAAAAAAAGAAAAAATAAAACCATTATTTGATACTCGGTGGAACGTATTGAAACCAGTATGCAACCCCTAGGCAATCCACTTCGAGCCGAATGGCATCGCTTCCATACTGCACGCCGTTAAATGACATTTGGTTTTCCTTCTATCTCAGGTATCGACTTCAGCAGAGCCACCATAGCACTGAGACTAATGTCATAAAAATGTACGAGAAGACAATTTTATTTATATTACAGCAGGGATTGTTAGATATTGGGATTCTCTCATCAAGGTATTTGCACAAAAGAATTTATTTGTTACTAGCTTATTATCCGGCGTTGCCCGAGTGCTTGTTAACCCAGGTAGCACAAAAAACGTTTAAACGTTTTATAAACGTTTTTAATCCGTTGTCACGACGTTAATAACCATTTTACAACCTTTAAAAAACGAAGTGTGCTACTTGGGAATACAACATAGCTAATTGCAATTGTTTTTAACTTATTTCATGCTAAAATTAAATAGGTGAGCCTTTAATTGATAATGCATTGTTAATCGTAATCTTTGTTGGAAGATACTCGTATTTAAATGTGTTAAATTCAAGCAATTTGTATGCTTAAAGGCTTAGCTCTATGACTCTATTTATTCAAAATTGAAAGAAAATGGCCATTTTGAGACAAAACGTTTGAATTTTGAGCTTTTTGGATTTTTTTTTTTTTTTTCAAAACCCCGCCTATGTGAATTCTAGCGGATCTTGCAACCTCTGTGCCAAGTTTGATGAAAATCCGACGAAAACTGTGGATTTGTATAAGAAACAAACATACAAATATACACACTTCCATTTTTATATACATAGACTGGATGTTTGAATTCGAAACTGGCAATTTTTCCGTCTTGGGCACTTATGGTTTGACATTTTGAACTTGAGAAATGAAGTATTGTGTTTAAGAATTTAGGGTACGAACTTGACGTGTGCAATCAATGATCATGTGTTAGGAATATCATTTCTTGAAGCTCTCGCCATTTCATGTTTCCCAGCTATTCCATACCTTTCTCCCCTATATATTAATGTTATTTTCTGCAGAAAATAATCTAAGTCTTCCACATGAGGGGCTAAATTTCCCTAGCAATTCAATATTTTGAAAACTGAAGTAGTACCATATGCACTGAAATAAATTTCTTTTATACCCTTTATTTTCAAGTCACAATTGCGTAATATGAGCTCAAATGTAAAATTCATACTAAAAATTTTCATCATACAGCAAATATTTCCTGTGCAGACAGTGTAATATTTTATTACATGGCACTCAATTGCATAAGTAACTCATTGAGTCAAGAGTAAATTTACGGCATTTATCAAACTATCTATTGGACCCTTTATTTCCAAGCCTTAATTGTGTAGCATGAGTTCAACTATAAAATGTGTCCCAAAAATTGATGTTCAGCATTGATCATGCAGCAAATGTTTCGTGTGTAGTCAAAGTAGTGCTTCTACACTGTAAAAATGAATGTTGTTTTTACAGTATGATACAGCTCTTATTACAGTAATAAACTCTAAAACTGTTAATTGTACAGTAGTAAACTGTAAAATTGCTAGTGTACAGTAGTAAACTAAAACTGCTAGTTTCACAGTTTATTACTATGCATTTTACAGTTTTAAACTGGAACCTCTGCTGCCAGTATTATACTGTGTGTTTTTTTTTTACAGTATAATACAGCTAATTTAATGGTAATAAGTTTTATATTTTATAACAGCGATTTTACAGTTTTAAACTGATGCCCCTGCTTTCAGTATTATACTGTAAAAACAACAACTTTTTTTTGCAGTGTACACTTAAAAACTCAATTGTAAAAGTTTAATAAACAATTATTTAAATGTCTGTAAATATTTCTATGTATGCGTTATCGTGAGTGGAAAAAAAGATGCAACACAGGGTTGAAGAAAAGTCATTTATTCGTCATAAAAGAATTTTGCTTTAATTCGGAACTGTTGCTTTCCAAGAAAAAAAAAAAAGAGGAAAATAGTCAGGATGTGTAACCATTCTGATGGTTTCAGTACATGATATTGCAATTCTGTCACTCAGAATAAATACCTTTCATAAACTATAAATAAATTTCAGAGACTTCAATTTATATATTGATCACAACACAGACTATGTTTTCGCTTATTATCTACAATGTATAATCTTTAATCATAAAGCACAATAGAAAATCTACATTCCATAGAAATATGTACATGATGTATCTCAACATTTCGATACATGTCGTCGATTTCGTTTTTGACTAATTTGTATTCATACAACAAACAATTGGAACTGTAACACACAGGCCTGTATTTTATAACACCGGAAATTTGGGGACAGATCCCAACTCCTTCTCAATCAATTGTTGGGGACTGTTTTTTTTTTTTTTTTTTAGAAAAATCTGGGAAAGGACGGGACGAAACATCCAAATGAGTGATCACTGGGATTTCACCTATAGTCATACGGATGTTTGTGTGTGTGTATGCATCAGTCACTAGGATTTTTCGCTTAGTTCTTTTTATTTCTTAACGTACCATTTGAGTTTCTGATTCAGTTATAAGAATTTTTGCATCAGTCATTAAAAGATTTTTTGCTTGATTATTTTTATTTCTTCTCTTGTCGTTAGATTTCCTCATTCAGTCATGAAAATATTTGCTTCAGTCACTAGGATTTTTCGCGTAGTTCTTTTTATTTCCTAACGTACCATTTGAATTTTTGATTCAGTTGTAAGAATTTTTGCATCAGTCATTAAAGATTTTTCGCTTAATTATTTTTATTTCCTCCTCCCTTGCCGTTTGAATTTCTTCTTCAGTCATAAGAATTTTTGCTTCAGTCACTACGATTTTTCGCTTAGTTCTTTTTATTTGATTTCGTGTAGTGGGAATGTCTCACTTAGTCATTTGCTTTTTCTAATATTAGAAGTATTTTCTTTCACGGTCATTAGCCTTTCTCCTTAGTGGTAATTAGGGTTTAACCTTTCAGTCAATGGCATTTTCCATGGTAATTAGGGTTTTCAATCAATCATTAACGTTCATCTTTTAGATTTATAATAATGTTATATCGTTCATTCATTATAATTAGTTCCTAGAAGTTACCCGTCAGTAGTTATAGATAGTTCTTGGAATTTTCCTTTCAATCGTTCTAAGGATTGTCCTTTTGGATCAAAAGTAATGAACCTGAGTTACGCGGAACCCAAGTTGCTGACCTTTGTGAAAAGTCCTGGGGTTCCCTAGGACTTTTGAAAAACGGTTCTTTAGTGATCGCTATTTATCTAGTGAAAAAATTAATAGTAAAAAATAAAATTAAAATTGTTATTAAAGATTGAACTTTTAAATATAGTATTGCGATAAAATTAAATGTAAAGAATACTTCGCCATGACCTTTCTTCTATCTCTATGACTTTTTCTTATAGGAGTTAGGATTCTATCGAGAACGACTTTTCCCGTAGTAATTAGGAACTTTCATTATATTTCCATGACCTATTTCTTAGTCATGATGATTTGTGTTTAAATTTAAAGATTTGATCAAATTTATGGGTTTTGTTTAAACATTTCACCGACGCTTATTTATAAAATCAGGCCTGTAAAAAATAATAGCAAAAAAAATTAACTCAAATTAACAAAATGGAATTAATACTGATAATTCTTGAAAGTATCGAGTTTATTCTTTTTACAAGTAAGAGAAAAATAAAGATAAATTATAAAAAAAAATATGGATAAAATAAATGACAAACTCTTATTTTCAAATTAATTTTTGTTACAATTTGTTGCATGTTTAACATGAAATGTAACCAAGATCTTTGGTAAATTACGCAAGATCAGTAATGATCTATAGCTTGAAAGACATCACAATAGGTATAAAAGAATAGTTGAGTACAAAATCTGAAGAAGAAAAATGAATTGGGACCATAAATCATTATTTATCAGGATTCAATAATTCATTTGATCTTCATCAGTATGACATTGAAATGTGTTTAACATTACCACTTTAAATTATAACACAAATTAATTATATTATTCTATATAAATATACATAAATTGATATCAAATAATAAGCATATTTTTTTTCTATGGGATATGACTTCTTCAATTATATTTACAATAGTGTTGTGTTTTTTGTATTTGCAAAGCGTGACACAAAAGATTTATGTCAGCTTGTAAATTGCCGTAATCGCAGCACAATTATCACTCGGATTTGGGGGTGTTTCTATTGAAAGAGTAATAACTATAAATTAGAAATTTTTTTTTGCTTTCAAAAATTTCTCGGTTTTCCATCCACATGTGTTTTAAATGCGAATTGCTTATATGCGATGGTACGGGCACAGGGATGCTTCAAATTTTGTATATTTTGGAAATAAGTATTTGAACACATTCATTTGAAGCAGTTATGTGACAAACGTTCTGCATGAAATGATTATTAACAAGTGATATGTAAACAGATGATAACTTTTTTTTTTCAATTCACTTGCTGAATTTCAATAGTTCGTCAGGAAAATTATCATAAAGTTCACCAGTTGCTTTAGTTTTCGCCCTGAAAAGATTGCTTGAAAATGAATCTCTGTGACTGTTCAGGAATAATTTCATCTCAGACCAGAAGGTGATGATGCTTCTGGATCATTGCCATTCGTTTGTTCTTTTCTGGAATAAACATAAGGCATGTAGCGATGATTGTTTGACCCATCACTGGGATGACTAGGTAGTGGCCTCAGAGCTCCTACTGGCGGAGGACACGAAGACATATTGTTCATCAGCATGTTATACTGACTAAGTCCAGCAGACAGCGAGGATGGATTGCTGTTTGCCCACTGTTGAATCACTTGGGGAGGAACCATCATGGTCCTAGACACTGGGTATAGGTGAGGGGGCAAGCAGCCCGCCTGAGAAGACAGCAAGGGATAAGAGTCTGCTGAATAGCCTGTCGGTCCAGGAGGCCTCCAGAAGAAAGGAGGCCTCGTGGTAAGTCCGAGCATTTCTGCTTTCTCGCGCAACAACAGGCAGTTGAGTTCTTCCCTTTCGAGGTCCAGGAAAGGCCTGAGGGGTGTCCTGGAGTAAGTGTGTTCGGTCATCAGGGTTTCCATTGTCTCCCTGGAAGAGGAGTACATGTTTAGTTGCTGAAGTTCAAGACTGAAATCAGACAGAAGATTTTCTATAAGTTTCACAACAATGCAAAGGTATATTTCTAGACAGAATACACAAAATTGCCTAGAAGGATACATTACAAGAGGCATTTTTGAAAATTTAAAAGTTATTGTTGAATATCTATCTAAGAGAAATGAATAAAAACAAGTTACACTAGTTAATAAGATTTGATGTCATCAATATCAGTTCACAAGCAACAGGACCCCTTCTCTACGCAGATCATAACTCTGAAGATAATGGATTGGTTTGTCTTTTACTGATTGATACTCTTGTTTGCGGTTTACTCTTATTACTTGATAAAACATATTAGCAACAACATGAAAAATCTAAATCGTCATCCAATGATGGAAAAGTGGATAATTTTAGAAAGTTTATTATTCCTTTCTCTGACAAACCCGAATGTACTCAGCCTTATTAATATTGAGTGGGCATAATCTTGTCCCAACTATGTTAATTTGACTATAATTTTTCAGACATAACTCAAGAAAGTGGAACATAACTGACAGGAGTAAGTTCATTTGTTTTACATTTCATGATTGCAGAAGGGATAAGTGAATAGGCAGATCCGTTCATCAAAGATTGATATGAATATCCAACTTTCCATTACACCATTAGCGTAGGATGTGACTACGAAAGATTCTTTAGATTCATTATTACCAATTAAGGAATAGCTGCCTATGTTAAAGATCGTTGAGCAAAAGGACATAGTTTTTAAAAACATAATTAACCACTTTTTAGTCCGGGCTAACCTATAAAACAAGAAAAAGATCCCTACACGAAGGGAACAAAGAAAAGGTAAGAAGAAACCCTCATCGGGAGAGATTGAATTTAGCCATCCATCTTCCCGTGACAGCTATTTATCGGCGAGCCTAGATCACAGACTGGGATGCCGACGATCTTCCCTCAATAGCAGGGTTTGGGCTGAACACCTTGGCCAAGTAGGCGGGATGGACTGTCAATCTTTATCACACGTTTGGTGCTTAGGTCAGAGGCTTTTACGTACCCACAAGAATGATGATAGTACGCTTTTGACTGCCTTATTTCTTCTCGTTTCCACTCTTCCTTTCACGTATATGATAATTGTTGCTGCTATAATGGCACAGTTTCTTTATTGTTTTGATTCGTGCGGTGCAGTGTGTTTCGTGGTAATGGTCGAGTACTTTGCTTCCTTATTGCAGTCTAATTGCGAATCGAATGTTAGAATGAAATCATTTGTGGTACTCATTGAAATAAGGAGATTCAAGAAAATGCTTTAAAGCGAATTGTAAATTTAAATGAGGAGCTACATAATTAAAGTTGAGATCAGTAATAATAATTTTTAGAGTTACTATGTAACAGCAATGCTGCTGCGAGTAAAGTAGCAGAGCTAGTTGTTTCCAAAAAAATTTAATGACTGAAATTATGTAGAAAACACTAGCAAACAGAAATGTAGCCAAAACTTTGTTGTTGTCAAACAGCGAGTTGTCAACAGAGCTGAACAACTCACTCACGAGTAACTAACTATCGTGTTAATGTTCTAAATGGAAATGTAGCCAAACTAGGGTCAAAAAATTAGTCATCAAACAGAGATTGCCATCCTGGAGATGTCTTATCAGTTTCTCACTAAGCCCATAGATTTCAACGTCAAATGAAGGAAGAAAAAACTACTTGTAGGAAAACCCAAGTAACACATACGTTTCAAAATGGCTGTTTCAACGTTAAGAACTACTTTGCAACGTTTAGGAAACGAAGTGTATTACATGGGAAGATTCAAAGAGTCAGGTAATATTGAGTGCATTGAATGAATCCAAATTTAGCTAATAAACGACAAAAAACACGTCTGTGTGCAATTGTCACAATATTTTTGTTCTGCATCCTCTGCACTTAAAGACCAAATTCCTATGAAGACATGACCCAAATTCATTAAACCTAACCTTTCAACACAAATGCAAGCCACGAAACAAATTTCCAAACTGCGTTTACCCAAATTAATATTAGACACCCTTTTAACGCCAAACCAACCCTCCTTGCTTATGGAACTAAAATTTAGCTGCTTTGCAGAAAAGCTCGGCAATTCGGCATCCCCGGGGAAATTCCCAAACACTTCCCAATTCATCCCATTAACGCAGAAAAGCGGAATGTGCCGCGAACTCTCTTTTCAGCAACATGTCGTTAGCGAAACTGGAGCATTCCTAATCAAATAAGTAACCATCTATTCATTATTCGAAGCCATACATCAAGCTGCCTCTTGTTGGCTGTTTTGAAAACTACGTTTGAGGCGTTGCAACACCGAGGATAGCGTTATTACCGAAAATGAAGATCTGCTGAGGAGGGTTCTGTTGCCGAACTAATTTTCGATGGGAGAGGAAGTGTAGACATACTTTTATGCATATTTCATAAGTTGCGGTGGTTATTTATGGACTGTCTTCTGCTCTATTAGAAAAGTAATATCACTGAGAATAGGCAAGGTGCAAGGAGCAAAATTATTCAGTTTTCCTACAGTTTATTTTTCAACTAATTAACAGTCAAAAATGGATAGATATATAGATAAATAAAGCAATGATAATAATAATAATAACAAAATAATGATGATAATAATTAAAACAAATAATGATAACAATGAAACAATAATAATAATAGTAATAAATTTTCAACGTTTAGAAGACACATTACGGTAAGGGCAGGAAAGCAAAATGTAATTTAAGATCTTGCAAAATAAACTACAAATTCAATCCTCAAAGTTTGAGAAGATATCTGAAATTCACGCAAACTCGTAGCAACACAGCAATATCACTGCGAAATAGCAATAATATTTTGACGCAGGAACTTTATTTCTAAACTGAAAAACTAGTTTTAAAATTTTAATAAAACCTAAACTATTATCCGACATAAAACATGTGTACGTTTGAAAATAAGTTTTTTTTTTTTTAAATTTATTTTTAAAAGATACATATATACTGAACTTTTAAAACAAAAAAAAAATCTTTATTCATTATTTTTTAACATTTACAAATGCTTTACCGTTATTTGTTTCGCAAGTCATTAGTTTTACTCGTAATCAATCAACTTCAAACATTTTTATGTTTAGACAATGCTTGTTTTCAGCTTTCAGAACATTATAGCTAGTCAACACATCCTTCCACGTAATCCACACCACAAAAAGAGTACTTTTAGTATCCGGAACATTAAACTGCTACATTTGCTGTTCAGATATTCAACAAGGAAGCAAAAAAAAAAAAGAAAAGGAGTGGGGGGAAGCTAGACAGAAAAAGAAATCCCACAATTTTTCATGGTGTGGACAGAAGGGTAGATTTCAAGCATTCCAAAAAAGTAAAAAGTAAACAAGAAGATTGGGGATCATTTTAGTAACTCATTCCAGCAAACTGTGGGTGGCAAGTGTCGGGTGTCAGGACACGGGCCATTGCCGGCCGTCATCAGAATTAACCATCTCTCTGTTGGTAAGTTGATCTTCTGAAGATGGGGCTGGATGAAAGAAGGCAATTAACAGCCTCGACAAAACGGACATGGAGAGCGGTGCTGGGATTAAAGTTTCCCTCAATGTGGGAGGTCTGCACACAGGGCGACATGCCAACAAGTTAAGTTTGTTGAAACTTTAATTCGGACCATGAAAAGAGTAAGATCTGAGCGGGTTTTGTGGTAATTTTTTTGATGAAGGAGTTTATTTTGAAATGTGCTTCGCACATTAGCGTCATCCTACTAAATGTTGCGAATTGAAGTCATCAACTTCCATCTCTGTTTACAAATTATTTTCCTTGAGCTTGTTTCCTGCATGTGATGTGATGTTTATTCTTGAAAAATGTGTAGCTTCGTTGCTAAATATGATTCAAAATGCTCTTGCTTGAAATTTTATTTTAAGAAAGGATGTATCTTTCTTAAAATATTGTCCGCCTTTTTGGCTGTCCTAAATTTTTAAATAGATGCATAGCTTTTTTTCTTTTCTTTCTTTTTTTTTTTTTTTGGCTACTGTAACTGCAAAATATATGACGAATCTTCAAGTGAAAAAAAAAATTGAAGATGGATTGTGTAATTTTTTTTTACCATTTGCCGCCTGTATAGGGGCTCAAAATTTTCTTCAATTAGTTAAACTACTATGAAATAAAAATATTGTAGTGTCTCTTAATATTTAACGCTCTTTCCATTTATTTATGAATTATTATCAATTATTCAAATTGTCAACAAGTTTGATTTGAATCGCAATACATATAAATCATATAATGAAAAAAAAAAATCATGAGGTCTTACCTTTCTAGTTCTGTTAGCCTGGATGAGTCCCGAAAACCTTTGGCAAATGGATTGCTGTCGATTTTAAGTTTTGTTATCTAAAAAACAAAGAAAGTTTTAATTTCAGAAAAAAATGCAGTTGATTCTGTTCATAATGTTAAGGACATATTTTATCGGATTTCTAACATTAGCTTTTTTTAACCTTCTGTATTGATTGGTTTTCATTCAATGTCTAATACGTTGAATGAAAACAAATGGATACTTTAATTAATGCTTTAGCTAAAGGTGTGTTTTTGTAATTGTTGTGAGAAATACTTACTAGTTGATTTTGGTATGCTGTAACTGCTGTGAAGACTGTTTCTGGAAAGACATAGGTCCGGAACTCTTCATTTTCTAGCTCTGAGGGCGACGTTAGGGTCGTGCTCCCAGATTTTCTCACTAAATGAATGCGAGGTTGATACCTGTGCATAGAGTTCAAGACAATCTGCAAAGAAAGTAATCACACACGTTATAGCTTTGATAATTTTCACTAAATGTTTTTTATAATCAGTTAATTTTTATGCGTTTAACAAACAGTTTAAATTAGTTTCCATGATTAGTATAATTTGATGATAGAACTAAATTTTAAAGTTAAATATGGTAAAATATTTTAAAATTAATATCACATTATTTTCATCATTTTTGAATTAATTTTAAGCATTTCGTAGTGTGAGTTATTTGCGTGTGTGTGTGTTCAATAATCTATCTTAAACTTAAGAAAAGTTTGTTTTAGAGTTGTCTAATTATACAAATTTTCGTTAACCCATTAATGCCTGACATTTTTTTTTTCAAAGATATTTTGTATGCTGGTTACAAACAGTGTTTAATGGACAGGAAAAATAATAAAAAAAATATTATGTAAAAAATAATTTTTTTATTAAGGAAAGAAAAATCGTCCCTTAAAAGTTACGATAGACCCCAGAGGGTACATACTTTTTTAACTAAATTTTTTTTCTATCAGCAATTAACATAAACTGGGAAGCTGGGAATAACTTTGAAAACTTAGCTTTTTTTCTTGAGATTATGAACGATGTAATTTTTGATAAAGATCATATTAAAACTGCTACAGAACAACAGAACACACTTTACAATGGTTATGTGCTGCGATCTGTTAATAACGAATTAAAGCAATACCAAGGTACTAATTGAACACAATTATTTGGTTAAAATGTTCAGTTTGGGGAAATTCAGACCCTTTTTTGGACCGTCCCTAAAAAGGGACGCTAAGCATTAATGGGTTAATCTAATTTTCCTCAGTCCCGACCGCCCCCGTTAATTGACTCTCTACTGCACTTAGAATACTTCCTTTGATATAGTTTTAAAAATTTGAGTAGTCTACTCGGAAAGAAAAAGGTCGATAATCGCTGCTTTGGGAAATGCCTTCTAAACCGCCCTATATCAAAAGACATCGTGCGTAATTCTAGCCCGTGTCTATTAACAACTCGAGGGTAGTTCCTGGTGAGAACAGGATGCCAAAAGAATCAAATCTCCATCCTCATGTCCTCATAAAAATAGAGAAGACATTCCAGAATGGATTCATTCCGTCCTATAACGAGCAGAAGAAGGTACTTGAACTTGTCGCCGTCGACAAGCGGAACTCACGACATACGAAGGGTATAAGAGAACAACAATAACCCATTCCCGCCGAAACCAATTTGTGGATTTTCGTGGCCATAAGCGGTAAGTAAATGTCACGAGGCACCTTTATTTATTAGTGATCGAAGCTGCCGAGCCCCAGTTGACAGTCGGCGTGTGATTTGTTGTTGCGTGGCGTGCAACAAAGACAGTCAGTCCTCGCTTGCGGAGTTGCTGGACTCTTGTTGAAAAGCTGACTCTGACTCACACGCGGTCTCCTCTCACATCTGCTGCTGTATATATCTGATGCAGCACGAAACGAAACTCTTGGACAAGGTGCTACAGGGAGGAAGTCCGAGAGTTTGCGTTTTGGGGATAAATATGCATAAGGGTTTAACAATACTAAATGCTTGGTCCTCACGGTTTCTCGTCATCGTTAAAAGGGAGGATGGTTGCGTTGTTAGGAAGCTATATGTGTTGCGTTCAGGGTCACGAATGGCACAAAAAATTGGTTGAATGATAGTTTTGACATGCATTGTCGATGAGCTAATTTTAACGATCGGAGCAAGTGTATGGTGGAAAAAAGCTTTTAAACTAATGACTTAAATTCGTACTCGAGACAGAGCAAGTGAAATAAAAGAATTATAATAACACACGTAAGGTGAAAAAATGCTTTCGAATTGAGGAAAGCCTAGAAAACCTGCCCTTATTTGCAAAGCTTTAAAAACTCCATAATACACAATTCTATGCTTGCTTTCGTTCGCCTTTGTAATTAATTTGTCAATGTTATTCACAATTAAATTTATGATTACTTTTATTTATTTTTGTGTTTGGTAACTATCTACACGCCTGTCTCGCCGAACAGAACTGACATCAAGACAGAGCATGGTGAAAAAAAAAAGCTTTTAAAAATTATTTCATTGTTAATCGAAGAGAATCTCGAAAAATTCGGTTAATTTTAGAGTTTGCTTCCAAAAGTACATTGTCCGCAATTCTGAGCTTGCTTAAGTTAGCCTTGAAAATAATTTGCTAACTTTATAAACAATTAACTTTACAATTACTATTATTCACTCTTGTTTTTGGCTACAATTAACCCTTTAACTGTCAAGTTATTTTGATTTTTAACACTTTTCCAAGCACAAACCCGAGAAACAGTCGGGTTTGACAAAGAAATGAAGCCGAAATAAACGTCTCCCGATATATATTCGGGTATAACAATATGATGCACTCAAAAAAAAAAAAAAAAATTACCCCGAGTAATACTCGGGTGTGACATTTTCGAAAACCAGCTGTGCCCGAGACTATCTCGGGCATGACAGTTAAAAGGTTAAAAAGTTCCACTTGCTGAACTGACACCAGAGCAGGTAGTGTAAAAACGTTTTTAACATGTACGTTTTCAGGGAATTTTAAATGTGAACATTCCGCTACAGAGTTAAAAAATATTGAGTCTTGTTTAAAACTGAAATTGCCCCCTTTTCAAATAATTTAGTTGCTCCTTAAACAAAAGTTTTTTCTTTGATTGGTTTAATTTTTTATATGAATCAGATTTTCTATTCTAGTAAAATATTAGTCGGTTGGAAAAAATTAAACTATTTCAAGCGATTTTGAAAACAAGAAAGAAGGAAAGAAAAAGAAAAAGAAAGTAACGTTGTTCTGACTGAAGATTTTTTCAAAAACAAGACACGAACAAGAAAAAAAAAAACAGCAAAAACCCCCGACAAGTTCGAATCCTATGAACCCGTCTCGAAAGAAGCATTCAGTGTGAGCAATTTGTCAAGCTAAGGTCAACGACTGTTCCTGTGAAATTCAGTCAAACGTTAAATCATCACAACGAAAACTACTTGGCAAATCATCGCTATAGCAAATATTTACGTAAATAAATTGAACTGAAAAAGTAACTTCCTGTACAGTTAAAATTAGTTTGGTTCATCTATGTTATTTTGGTTACGTTTGTTTTCAACTGACTTAGGCAATCTTGAAAGTCCAAGGTTATTCAATAGTTTTGTTTCGTTTTATACATTACTAACGATGGGACGGTGTAAAATTGTTTTTCCGCAAAAAATTGAAACATAATTCTTATATATAGAGTTTAATTTTTCGCAAATTCTCCGTTTTCGAGATTTAAACAATTGATGTATAGCATATAATGGTATATCGTAAGTCTCAGTATATCGGAAAGGATAAGGAAATTTTTCGTACATATTTTAAATATTAGAACTAAATCGAGAATATTTCGTACATGTACACCGAATTTAATGCACAAATTGAAAACTGATACGCAATTTAAGAGAATGAGCAATGACTGTAGGAAAGTCTTATAAGCATGTCAAAGCTAATTACCGAGAGTTAAGCCAATTTTACATCACACGTTATATTTCACTCGCGTGTCTTAAACGGAAAAATTGTGAAAATGAGATCCCCACAATCTGATTCACCGCCCTCGACATATTTTTATTTAAAAAAAATTTTCCTTAAAAAAAAAATCATACGTTTTAACCCATTAATGCCTGATTTTTTTTTCAAAGATATTTTGTATATTGGTTACAAACAGTGTTTAATGGACAGGAAAAATAATAAAAAAAATCGTCCCATAAAAGTTATGATAGACCCCAGAAGGTACATACTCTTTTTACTAAAAAAATTTTCTGCCTACGATATAATACTTAAAAAGACATTTTATAAGAAGAAATAAAATCAGCAATGAACATAAACTGGGAAGCTGGGAATAACTTCGAAAACTTAGCTTTTTTTCCTGAGATTGTGAACGATATCATTTTTGAAAAGGATCATATTAAAATGGCTACAGAACACACTTTACAAAGGTTATGTGCTGAAATCTGTGAATATCGAATTGAAACAATACCAAGGTACTCATTGAACACTATTATTTGGTTGAAATGTTCATTTTTGGGAATTTCAGACCCTTTTTTGGACCATCCCTAAAAAGGAACGCAAGGCATTAATGGGTTAAGTCTCTGAACAGAATGGTTGGACTCAGGAGTAAACCTCTGCGAGAGAATTCCTGTAACTCCAAAGCGTGAAGGAGCTATCGTGCTTCATTTCACGTAATAACACGATAATCATGTAATTACAGTGTAAGTGTTACCATTTGAAGGAGCTCCATTATACTGAACTACCCTCGTAATCAAAAAGGGTGTACCTCAGTTTTTTTTCTTGAATCATTTCTTTTTGATATAAGGTTCATTTATGAAGCTTACAGTGCAGTTATAAGCATATTAGATTCAAATAGATAAATGATTGGAGAAACGCTTTTATTCTACGGAATAGCAGGATAAACTAAATTACGATTTTCAACTAGTGTTGCTGTTATTTGTTAATATATCGTCTGCTGTCCTTTATGTTTATCATTGATGAATTTATTATAATCTTCAAAAAATAATTGAATCAAGTAACATTTCTTTGCACTATTTAATTTACTTATCGTTTGTTCTCTTTATTATTTTATGGAATGGCAACGCTAACAGAAAGATATTATGGAAGAGTCTGAATGTTCCTCTACGTTGTTGGCGGTGGACAGTATTTTATATTTTTGTGTAAATGGGTAAATAAAAAAAAGTCTTTTTTCATAAAAATTGAAGAATTTGATTGTAAACTAAAGAGGAGAAAAATGTTATTTCAAAATGTCAAGGAAGTGCATTGAAAGAAAGAGGATTGTTTTTTTTTTCACAACGAATTGCTTCGTTCGCTTCCAATGAAAATTTCCGTTGTTTGAGGTGTGTGTAGTTTATTTTTTGTTAGAGAGATTTTAAATAGTTAAATAACACAGGTTAACTTTAATTTACAAAGTACTTTGTATAAAAACGGGGAATAAAAAGCAAAACTAATTAGTTTCTACATTGACGGAATCAGGTAGTTGAGCTGACAGCTTTGATAATTTTTTAAAACTCTAAAGACCATTATGAGACACATGTTCCCTAAATTCAAGCTTATTTCATAAATTATTGAATACAAATAATTTATAAATTATATATTCAAACATTAAAATCTTAACAGTCGCAAAAGAAAATAAAGCGTATTGTTTAAAAAATATACTGTTTTTTTTTTATTTCTTTGTAAACACGGCAAATTTAAAATCAACTTCAGTATTTACTGTCCTCTTCGGTTGTTTTTTTATTTTAATGCGAGATTGTATAATACTGTTGATTTCAATTTCGCTGTTTTTGAATAAAGATGGGGGGGGGGGGGGGGGGGATAGGACTAGCAGAAGATTTAAAAATCATACCCTCTCTACATACCAAATTAATTAATTTCGTCCAAGAAAAGAAGCGAATGTTACAGACAGAAAAAAAAAATGAACACAACACTAATCACTCATGTCCGGTAGCTTTTAGAAGGGAGATGCTTTTAAGAGAACAGAGAGAAGTGCTGCCCTCTATCACAACCCGAAAGAAACTAAGAACAAAAAAACAATCCCTTTGATCCTTGCCGACGTGTGAGCGCGTTGGAAAAAGGCGTGGCCCAGTCGCAAGGTGATTTGTCACACTGTCAGGGGCGTAGGGGCTTCAAAAATATTCTACGCGGTGTGGATCGCTTGCTTTTACTTCCCCCCTTTTTTTAATCGATGCTGAAGTGTTCTTGTTTAACGCTATGCGGGGGGTGATTTGCGTTAACATAATATTCTTATGCATCAGACGTTTGTGACAGACTTCTTCATTGGAGGGTTTTTTTTCTTGGGCAATGATGGCTGATATGTTTTGAAATATGAGGCATGTCATGCGCGTGGGCGTGCTGTGGTGGGCACTTTTATGCGCAGGTAATGGTGAAATTGAAGAGGCAAGTGTATAAAGGTGATATGTGACATTTGAATTTCGCCGATTTACACAAATTGAAATTAGTGTGTGTTCAATTGTGTTAACTCACAAAACAATTGAAGGGGCAAGTGGATAAAGGTGATATGTGACATTTGAATTTCGCCGATTTACACAAATTGAAATTAGTGTGTGTTCAATTGTGTTAACTCACAAAACAATTGAAGGGGCAAGTGGATAAAGGTGATATGTGACATTTGAATTTCGCCGATTTACACAAATTCAAATTAGTGCGTTCAATTGTGTCAACTCACAAACACAATTGAAGGGGCAAGTGGATAAAGGTGATATGTGACATTTGAATTTCGCCCATTTACACAAATTCAAATTAGTGCGTGTTCAATTGTGTTAACTCACAAACACAATTTACACACGGCAAGTGAATAAAGGTGATATGTGACAACTTTTTAAATATCTAGAAAAAAACTTTCAAAAAAAGAAAAAAAAACTTAATTACCTTCATCCACGGTAAAAAGTAAGTTTTTCTAAAATTGTCACATATTACCTTTATCCACTTGCTTGCCTCTTCAATTGAAGAGTGTGATAAGCTTTGGATTCTATAACCCAAAAAAGATTATGATCTATGACAATTCTCAATGTCTAAAATCGTGTTTTCATTATAAAAACCTGGGGATTTTATTTGGTATCGGTTCTTTTTGTTGTAGCTCAACTACTTGTTCAGTTCTTTTTGATTTCCTTCTATTCCAATTAATGTGTTAAGATTTGGTATTTGATGTGGATGTAGGATTTTAAGAGTTAGAACCCTTTCCCAAAAAGGCTCCTTAGAGTAACACTCAAAACAGGTAATAACAATATTAGTCCTTGAAAAATTGAAGTACCTTGAACCAAATTGGCGAAAGTGCCAAAATTAAAAATGTAAGGATAGTAACTAGCACGAATTGCAGCAGACGTTCATCTGTTTTGATGCGAAACCGTACTAGTACAATATATACTGATATACAGTATGATTTTAAAAGCTCCGTAGCCAACTGGAGTTTAAACTTTTTTCGCATTTTACTCAAAAACTTTAAAAGATATTCTACAACTGTCTTTCCCTCATTGCGAAACTTGTGCAACGAGTGGTCCCATGAATAAGATGGCCATTTTTACTCCCTCAAAATGGGTCAGTTACCAAATTTAGACATATGCACTTGTATATTTCAAAAATTGGTTAATTTTTATAAAGTTTATGAAAACAAAAAGAGATGAACAATTAAAAGGGTAGAATTAATGTAATTTTTCAATGTACGAATTTGTTTTAGTACATTTTTAACTGACCTTAAATTAGAACGAAATTCTTATTGGAATTTTATACAATTTGTATTAAAATCAGTGTTTCTTTAAGAACTGCAGTTTGCTATTGCTCATTTTCGCTAATCAACAAACTAGTCATAAGAGAAAAAATCCTTTTTAATTAGTGTATTAAGCCATGGCAAACATTAATTCTTTTCTAAATTATCATGCGTGATTTGATTTATTGGTATACAAATGCTTAAACAGCACAATGAGGTAATTTTTGGTCGAAGCATTCAGGGTTCTGTTGACTCGACACAAACTGAAATGTCTGTCAAAACGAGACATAGTTCCTTCACCATGAACACTTTAACACTGAACAAAGTTGAAAATTGAACGACTACATAACCGGAATAAAAACCTTTTGATTTTCTAGTTGAATTATTAATTATTCTGTTCAATAAAACCAGTAGACGTCCTTACTACTTTGAATACCAATGCATTGCTACACATTGTGAATGCATTACTGCTAAGCGCTTCTGACACTTGCATAGTGAGAGGAAAAAAAAAAGTCGATATTTTATGAGTCCAGTACTCCTACGTTACCTGTTAAGCGAAGGGTGTAAACCTGTATTCAATACAGCACCACCTTAACCTTCAAGCTATGGTCAGCTGGTGCTAAAGACCGCTTTATCAATACAAAACGCGACAATGAAAAAAACCTCGTAAATAAAATACCTTTCCAACTGAGTTGCTCTGAAAGCAAAAAAAAAAGAGGCAATAAAATATAAAATTATCTTTCTCTTTCCTATCTTTCGTCCGTAGTTTATTGTTATTTTAATTTTATTTTGCTTCAGCAAGATCACTTTCAATCGTACAACCCCGCCTCTCATAAAGTACCTCCAAAATGATGAAAGTGGACGGAAACTGCGATAAGGCTCGTTAATGTGCGATTGTTCGTCTTCGTTTTCGTCAGACTTTGCAGCATTAACACTGAAATAATTGAAAATGATATTGCTTCAAGCATGATTGGCATTAATTAGAGTACTTCATGTGCGGTGTCTTGTCTTCGTTTTTGCTCGACTTTGCCGATTTACCCTGAAATAATGGAAAATGAGCTTGTTTCAAACGTTATTGGTATTAATTGATGGAATGATTAATGTATAACTGTTAGCCTTCGTTTTCACCTAACTTTGTAAAATTAATACTCATTTGTTGAAAATGATCTAGTTTCAAAAATTATTTATATTAATTGGTATTGTGAAGATGCAATTATTCATCACCGCTTTCATCCGACTTTACTGAATCAACACTGAAGAAATCGAAAATGATCTTGTCTCAGTTTTTGGTTCTTGTTATCAAAAATTAATGCTCCAACAACACAGTTGTCACACTTCAATCTTTCAATTCCAACTCAGCACAACCCAAGCCCACTCAATTACAACAATTCATTAAATTCGTATCGCCAAAGCAGTACAACGAGAGGGCAGGAAATATTTTTTCCAACTGTTCACCTAACTAACAGTACCATTCATCAACGACTCCCCAAGAAATGTAAGAGACTCAGTCGTAACTGATATTATTTTCAATCCAATAACGAATCCTTCCAATCTTTCAATTCCAACTCAACACAACCGAAATCCATTCAACTACAATTATTAGATTTATCACTCTATCAATAAACTCTTAAAGCCACAGCCGGAACATCGCCCGACTAATACGGCGAAAAGGCCTAGTATATATAATCCAACTGTCCGCCTAACAACTAGCACCATCCTGCATAAGCATCATCAACGACTCCCCAAGAAATATAACAAATTCAGCAGCAATTCATATTATTTCAGTCCAATCACAGATCACTTCAATCTTTCAATTCCAACTCAACACAACCCAAACCCACTCAATTACAACAATTCGATTTATCAATCTATCAATAAACGCGTAAAGCCGCGGCCGGGAACATCGCCTAAGTAGTACGACGAGAGGGACCTGAAATATTATATCCAACTGTCCGCCTAACAACTATGATTACAACTTAAATATCACTTCCTACTGTTTCTCCCAATGAAAATCTTATTATTGCGAGTTAACAAGACAGCCATAGGGGGAGAAGGCTCATAAATGTATAAAAATGAGTAGTACATTGGATGATTAAGGGCAAGGGGGTACCTTAAATTATAGCAGTGGGTTTTCTCAGAGCCTATATTAAGTTATTAGATGCGTATTTATCATGCGTTATTAATTTGAGAGTGCTGGCGGTGTGGTAGGAAGAGGGGATGTTATTATGTCTCCCTCCCTCTTTTTTTTTCTTGGCGATTACGTTGGCTTGTATTCTTTGGCTTCTTTTTTTCCCTTCGCGATTTAATAAAGAGGAATTGCGTGATCTCTGGCGATTTTTCATCTCGCTCTCTTATGAGGCGGCATGTCGCATCATGGCGACATGATTCGATAGCGGGAGGGGTTTTATAATGTCTTTTTTTCTTTTTTCTTCGCCAACGGAGATTTCGGGAGGGTCTCAGGAGCTCTTTTCCTAGTGATTACCTCCATCAGATCTCCAAGGCCAGTTCGTGACGGAGCTTAATATATTTATCGGAACTAAGAGGGGGTAATGAATGAAGTTCTTTGTCGAGACCGTTCAAGTGGTACATGAGTTTGCTTACTCACTGTTACGGGAGTTGATGAAATGATTTTGTTCTAGTAGATTGGTTTTCTGCTCCGCACAGCTCTCTTAAGTTAGCAGTTCACTTAGGGTGTAACTTTGCATCACATTTTCTTTATTTTTTACTGCGTTATTCATATTTTAACAGTGTTAATTCATTCCCCCAAATCTCGAGACCTGTTTGTGTCTGAGCTTAATATATTTTCAGAACTAAGAGGGGGTAAAGAATAAAGTTTTTAGTTGAAATAATTCAAGTGTTTCTTGTAATTACCTCCATGAGATTTTAAGGACCAGTTTGTGATGGAGTTTCGACCTAAGAAGGATAATGAATGACGTTTTTTGTTGAGACAATTCATGTAGCATAAATGTGGCAAAAAATAAAATTGTGAAAATTCTCTTTGAAAGTTCTACCTACAGTAGAGTGCATATTATCAGAATCTGTCGGGATTGGCCCTAATTCTCACAGCTAAAAGTTTTGATAATTGGGCGATTTCTTACAAATTTCTTACTTCAGAGAGTTTCTTACTATACGAAAACTGATGAAACAGATTTTCATTGAAGATAATTTGTATTTCATTCAACCAAATTCAATTAATGAGTTTGTAGATTTGAAAAACATTGAATGTTTCCTTTATTTAAGTCAAGGGTCAAACTAAAACAATTCTGTTGTCGCAAATTTGGTTTCTTTTGTTCACTATAAGTCCTTATTATCCAAAGCATTAAAATAATGTTTTCGACTCTACGTGCTCCGTTCTAAACTATAAGAGGAAGATTGATTTCGGATAATTGGAAAATTCTGTCAATTGGAGTTCGGATAATCGAAGCTCAACTAATTTTTATTAGGAACAAATAAGAGGAAGACTTACATGTCCCTGTTTGTCCATCTCGTTGTTGGTGAGCTTGACTTTCTCGAAGGTGACCACCTGCTTTTTGAGCTGTTCCCCGGTGAAGGGAGAATCGGGATGGAGGTAGAGTCTGGAAGGGGATGGGGGGTCGGCCTTTCCCGCCACGAGCCACGACGACCGGTGGTACGCGTACCGGTACCTCTTGTTGTCGACCGGAACAATGTCCATGTACACCGCGTATTTCGTGTGGAGTTCAGCACCGGAAAACGAAACGCGGACTGTAGGAAACATACGCCTGTAAGAAGAAAGACAATATTCTCATTAGAAAAATGTTAATTGCGGTATTTAAAATAACAATATTGCTATAGCATTAATATTAATAATCGTAATATTAAAGGTAAATTTTGCAACATTGAACGGAAAAGGAAATCCAGACCTGTAAGAACTGAGATATGTTTTAGTGGAATTAGTTGGAAACTGTCAACTATGATCATAAAAATAATAGTGCTGGAATAACACTAATATTAATAATTATTGCGCTAAAAAGAGAAATGAATAAGTTCCAAAAAAAAAAATGCTAAAATTATGTTTCACTCTCAAAACTTTAGACGATGCAGAACACAATGCCCTTGTTGAAAATTTTAATTGTGCCTTTTTTTGTAATCAAGAGTCATCTGTGGCAACCAATTAGTGTACTTTTTTATATAAAACTATCCCCATCGTTTGCTGTTTCACTTGCGTCGTAAGCCAAAGCAGAGCTGTAATCCCGTTCATACATTTTTAAATCAGCTTCTTGAGATAATTAAGCATATATGCTGCCTCCAGACCTGTCTTTTTACGCTAATTTTTAAGCTTTAAAAAGTATGAAAAATGCAACTCTAATGCTGGTGTCACAGTTACAAAGACAGTGAAAGCCCGATTTTAAGTCCCCCGAACTGGTGTTTTTTCCTTCAATTTACGTTTTTTTTTTTCAGCAGGTCCCTTCAACAGGTGCTTCTTACATATTACCCGCATTTTACGTTTTCCTACATTTTACGAGTTTTTTGCCAGTCCCTCGAGAAACGTAAAATTCGGGTTCCGTTGTAGTTTACTGTTATTTCTAAATGCATTCTTGCATTGTTCTGCATTCCAAGAAAAACAGGCTGAGTATTAATTTTAAATCAATAACCGAAAAGAAAGAGCACCCACCTTGTTGCCATAGCCATAACAATCCCTCCCCCATCGCACAACTTTTGGCCCCTGAAACGAACGGAAATAGCAATCGAGGGAAAATATTGGTTTGCAAATCAGCTGAAATCATGATGGCGCCTGAAATATCATCATCAAGCAAACAAAACGTGAGAAGAAGAGGAAAAAAGAAAAACGAAAACTAGATATCCACTTTAAGAGGGAATGACTGGGGGATGGGGTGGGGGATGACACCAGTCTATAATCGTTATCACTTAACAACACTGCTGACGTTTTATCCGGTATCGCCCGTGTTGGCGCGGACACTATAAGTTGGCCCCAAACAGCGCCCGCTTTGCCAAGTGACGCCAAGCCACTGATAAAGCAGGGCCCGTGCAAACACTCACGCCTGTCTGGATGGCTCTCAGTTTTAGGGGAGCTGATTGTTCAACGCCAGCGATTAAAAGCCACTAAATAAGATCGGCCCATTTAGATGCGGGAGGCTCCGTCTCGAGTCGTGTTTCGTCACAAGGGCATTTTTCGGAGTGCCCTGGGTGGTCGACAAGGTACAAACCATTAAATTGCTATTCGATAGTCCTACGTGAAAACTTGTACTTTTTTTTTGTTTGTTTCATAACTAGTGGTACCTGAGCTATGAGTTTAAATAAGGTCTTCTGTTGTGACATCGGAGAAGACATGAAGTATGTAGCACTCTCCCACCCTTCCTCCTCAAATAATAAAGAATTCAATTCAAGTACGCATTACAATTAGGAAAGAATGAAAATCCCCAGTCTCTCGGGAAAAATGTAACGTAATACGCATTACAATTAGAGCGAAATGAAAAGCCGAAAACAATAACTTTATTAACTATGTTTTACGCTATTTAAACGAAATGAAAATTCCTCCAGCGCCCGTCAAGAAATTGGTTAAATCTAGCAAAATTTAGATGACCATCTTACTGATATTAAGTTGCACCAATGTAATGGTGCTTTTGGTGAAACATAATACCGGTGGTAGCAACTAAACTTTACTAGATTTTACCGATTTCTTAGTGCACCATTGAACAGAATTTTTAACAGTGTACCGCATTTAAAACAATAAGTCAAAACTGCTTAATATATATTATCCGCAATGAACCGCTTAATATATAAAATAATGTTCTTAAAATCGACAAAGGTCTGCGATGAAAGCTTCTCTGTTCAACTCCACTTAAAAGTTGTTACTACAGTTGCCTACTGCATTGGCACAGCTTCTTTATGTCTTTGCCATTAACATTCAAGCAAAGTTAGCTGTATATTACGCTATCACTGCAAGCTCAGTCTACTCAGCTCCTAATAGCAGAGGAGTGAGTCGCCAAGCTGCGTGAAGTCTCCCCGTCAATTAGAGGGTGGGATAAGATGTCTCGATGTTGCATGACCCTGAATTCAGGTCTTGGATGATGGGGAACTTTTTTTTTCTTCTTTAGTTTGGTTTTACTTTTTAGTGACATTAACTTGAACATCTTTTGAAACTTGCCTCACAAGAAGCATAAGTCAAGAAAGGGTTACGAAATTTCTAGTGAAATTTGTCGGTAAGTAAGCGACGGTAGTTTGTCACACGTCACTGTTTCAAAGAGGGAATTCTCGGAACTTTTAAATACAAATTATGACGGAAAAGAAAAATGTACTTGAACCAAGGGGGGATTTTTTCTTCATTGTCCGTTTTCCTTTAAAAGTCGACACGAATAGTATCTAAAGAATAACAGCTTCTTTTGTGCCTTTTTCATTCAATTTGACACTTTAACAGTATCAAAAACTTTAAACCAGAATATAGGACTATTTTTTTTCCACTTTTGTTAAGTACAAGTTTTACTTTTCCTCTACCTTCCTCGACTGTTAAGTCACATGATTATGAAGTTTTTTTTCCCCACCTTTAAATGATAGAGTAATTTGTATGCGTTCTACTTAAAGGAAATTAAAAATTTTGAGATTGGCAAAATTTAAGAATGACTTCCTTTATGATTTATTATTTTCAAGTTTGGCGGTGGAAATTTTATTATGTAGAATAATGTATTCCACTCAATAATACAGTATTCAATACAGACGACACAATTTCTACATTTCATTTATTTATTCAGGTTTCAAAATTACTAACGCCCCAAAAACTAAAAATAACAATTCGTGAAATTTTAAGGGTTCTTCAGCAAACATTAAAAAATAGTGATAATTAATTTTGAGAAATGAATAAATAAATCAGATCAGTTCATTGTGTTATAGCAAAAGTTATTATCCATGCAAAGAAAACTTCATTAAAATATATAACAAAATCAACCTGAAAATTTCATGATAAAATCAAGGTCTAATTATCTTTCCCTACGTCCTCACCACTAACATAATTATGTTATTTACCCAATTTTTTTTTATCCCAACCTATATTTTGGAAATTGTATGTCATTTTGTTTTCGTATTTGTTTTCTTTAACAATTAATTCCTGAAAAACTTTACTGAAGTATATGTATGTAGTCTGTTGTTCGCTGAACAGATTTTCGTGGTTAACCGGATTTGGCAATCCGGACCATTCCCCAAGAAATATCATCATACCATTGTCTCGAACGCTTCTCGGAGTGCTTTCCTGAGATAATACCCGGCGACTACTTACCGAAAACCCCTGTTATCGCCAAATGGTCGCTCGCCACAGCGCCAGCCGCCCTTTCCATTTAAAGTACTTTATTAGCTTTCAAAGCTGTGGACGCCCCCATTACAGAGATAACCCGAGACCCGAGAGGGGGGGGGGAGAATGGACTATCTGACCCAACCCCTAATGCTTGGCGAAACTTTTTTTTTTTCAAACTCCCGCAAAGCAATCAAAAAGTCGTGGCTCTTTCTGCCAGTAGCTTCTGCCTGATGGCGCCATGGCGTTTTTTATACGTTGCAATAGCATCAGGCGAATATTATTCTTGTAATTAAATCTGGCTTCCACGCCGTCAGGCATTGAAAGTGCAATTAGTTGTCCCATCATTTATGGCGAAAAACGACACGCGATTAACAGCCCAAACCCGGAAAACTTGAGAATTTATCACATCTGTGACAGTTGACGTCTGCATGATGCATTTTTGCATTTAGTTGATTTCTTTTGGTTAAAACTATCAATTCTAGAATGGATGCTAGCAAATGTATTTAATCACAATTGAGAGCTTTTCTTTTTACCAGGCTGCAATTTTTGAAAGATCGCTTTTTGACCTCCAGATCTTCAAAACTAGAAACAGTGCTAAGTTTCACTGAATGGTGGCTAAATTTACGGATTCACATTGAATTCAATTTTAGTTCATTTTTAGCGTAAGAAAGAATTGCCGTTGATCTTAGGGCCCTGCTCCACATTGACATAAAGCAGAAAAATAAAGCAGAAACGTAAAATGGAGCAAATAGTGTTCCTATGGAAAGTACTCGGATTTTCGGTTTCTGCCTTAGTTTTCGGTCGCGTTTTACGCTGATGTGGAGCAGGACCCTTACACATAAAAAAATTTCTTAATTAATTAACTATCTAGATGAGGTAAACTCAACAGAATAAAAGAAAGGCGATCTGTCTAATTAATGTATGCAGAAACACCAAGTAACCATAGAGCCTCTCCTATATCATTCACTTTGAAAATTAGCTATATTTGTTTTACAATACATAGATATTTAATAAACAAAACTGTTTTAGAAATAGCATTTTAAATGTCAAAGCAGACAATAAATTAACTTCTCGTGCTTTTCATGGGCAAAATATTCCACGATGCTTTCAAAATTATATATTTGATAAATGCTTCATACGAGATTCAGTAAAGCTTAGGCTAGGTATAGCTTATGAAAAGGAGCGGGTGTGACAATAGCCAAGGGCGACCTTTTGCACTAGGGTTTCAGAATTGAAAATGAATAAATAATGAAACTTGTATTCCATGACCAATGCATCCTAGTACCAGGATCTGTGAATGTCTCATGATTATCTGTAATTATGATATCAAAATGAGAAAAAGTTTGTTCTGGTGAAGAAACAAATCTTGAAATCGGATGAAAACTTTTACTCTAGTAAAGATATTTAACCCATTAATGCCTAGCGTCCCTTTTTAGGGACGGTCCAAAAAAGGGTCTGAATTTCCCCAAAATGAACATTTCAACCAAATAATAGTGTTCAATTAGTACCTTGGTATTGTTTCAATTCGTTATTCACAGATTGCAGCACATAACCATTGTAAAGTGTGTTCTGTAGCAGTTTTAATATGATCTTTATCAAAAATGACATCGTTCACAATCTCAAGAGAAAAAGCTGTTTTCAAAGTTATTCCTAGCTTTCCAGTTTATGCTAATTGCCGATTTTATTTCTTCTTATAAAATGTATATTTAACTATTATATCGTAGGCAGAAAAAAAATTTGTAAAAAAAGTATATACCCTCTGGGGTCTATCGTAACTTTTGAAGGACGATTCTTCTTTCCGAAATAAAACAATTATTTTTTACATAATATTTTTTTTACTATTTTTCCTGTCCATTAAACACTGTTTGTAACCAGTGTACAAAATATCTTTGAAAAAAAAAAGTCAGGCATTAATGGGCTAATGTGAAGAAACGAACAAAAATTGGTGTCTCATATCGCGCTAACACACAAATTGCAATTTATTTGTTGTTCGTGTCAAAACTTTTGCATTGTCAGTGCAGTCACACAAAAGGATCTAAAAATTTAAAGTAATGTACCAAAGGATATTACAATTGAAGAGGCAAGTGGATAAAGGTGAGATGTGACTATTTTTTGAAAAACTTAATTAAAAAAAAAATTAAAGCTTTTTCTAGAAATTAAAAAAAAAATGTCACATATCACCTTTACTCACTTGCCCCTTCAATTGTAAAATAGTTTATTAGCAAATTTTATTCTACTATTTTCAACACGCTCAAAACATTTTACCACCCAATGTGTTCTTTTGCAGAGCTGGGTCCTCGAACAGCCCACAACCAACTCGCAAATATGATAGCAACGTCATAAAAGCCTAATATAGTGATGGGAACGCGACAGCAACAGCACTTCCCCAAACATCCCCCGGAAATACTCAAAAGTGTCCATACTTTATTATCGACAGAGTGCCCCCCTCCTTTATCTTCGGGGACACTCGCTGTCGCTTCTGGGGGCCCGTGCCTCCCACGTCGGAAGCCCCACACAAATACTTTCTCCCCGATAGTGCGAACCGATATCGTACTTGTGGTCTGGTGCCAAAGGTCTCAAGTGGTCCGAAAAGCAGCACCCCCAAGTCGCTCCCCCATTAGGGGAAAAAAGAGTTTCCATACTTGGTGGCGCGTGCATGTCTGCTGGTTATGAAGTAGCTCTCAGGTTTCTAAGATTTTTTTTTTTTTTTTTTTTGTCATTTTTGAGGCTTTGAGAATGAATGACTTGTAAAGTAGCGGGAATCTCGGTGGAAAAATTGGATGATGCAGAATTGTAGCAAAGGAGTGAGGGTACTAAGGGGTATACTTTGCGAAGGAAAGTTATAAAGATGTCACATTAACTACCCTTTACATTGGGCCACTTGCTTTAGTATATGTAAGTGGTTTGTAAAGTTTAATACTGCCATTGTAACTTGAAGAAAAAAATGCTGCTAGTGGCTGGTAGAATTTGATACAATGTCAAAAATTAGCGTATAGTTTATTAGCACTGAAGTCATTTGCATAAAGTTTTTCATCTTAACCATAAACCTCATAAATACAGTCAATAAATGAAGTAATTTGGGTAACCAGTTGGTTAAATAAACATTGGTTTAGAACTGAAAACCTCTTTCTTAAGCTGTCATAAATCATAATGCGGTTCATTTGCATTAATTTTCAAACTTCTTGTTTTAACAATCATTGATTCAAATCCAAATATATTACCGAATTAAACTGAATTCAAAATTTACACTAACATTTCATCTAAGGTTGTGTAATTAATTGGTTCTTTATTTCTATAATTATTTTTATAACAGTAATTTAAGTCGTTTTTTCCTTTAATAAAATTTAGTCATATTAATAGGAAAATGAGGCGGGGGGGGGGAGGGTAGAGCGAATTTTAGAGACGAGTATATGATGGAAAAGGCTTTTAAACAGATTACGTGAATTAAAAATATCTTTAAAAACCAGTATTATTTGAAAAGTTTCAAAAACATAAAGTAGACTAACTTATGCTTGCTTTCTTTCAGTTATGAAATTAATTTGCTCGCTTTATCAACAATCAATTTTACAATTACTACCATTCATTTTTATTTTTGCCAACAATTAAAAATCTTCTCCAATGAACGACAGACCAAGTAAAATAAAAGCTAGTAATGTTAACATAACAACGATATCTTTGTACAATAAATTCTTGCTACGTATTTGCTTCAAAACACTGAAAGAGCTATCAAACACAACAGAAGAACCACTTATGCTGTATGAATCAAGCGTACATTATTATTATAACCACATCCTTTGCCAAAAAAAGTCATGGGTTAGGCAAAACCTGTCAATTGCTGTTACCATATCAATTATTATTGTTCAAGGTTGAAAGAACTTTGATGCTCACCGATCAATTAGAAAAGCAAATTACACCGTTGTTACATGATGACTCATTAGCATTCAATGTGATAGGTTCTGAAGTGAAAAGACAAAAGATAGGGTGGTTATAGGCTTTCTATGGAAACTTGAAGGATAATTTTATACGTGTTCGAGTTAAGCTAAGCCGTTTTATTAGTGTCTGAATGGTGCCTATTGATTGGTCTTCTGTACATCTTTCGAATTTGTAGTATGTATGTAGCTGAAATATAGGTTTGAGTGTGAAGAAAAGAGGAAACGTTTTGCTTCAGTATAGATTATATGAATTGATGAAGCACTATTAATTGAAAATGAAACGCTTAATCAAGACATTTAGTTTGACACCCTATTTTCAAAACCAAATTGTATTGAGGTTGAAAAAGAAATTAAACTCATCTGGATGTACAATACGGTGTACGCAAGGGCGGATACAAGGGAGGGGCGATGGGGGCGATCGCCCCTCCCTTGAGGGACTCTTCTCCAGAAGTTCTTGGATTTTGAAGTTCGAAAAATTCAATTGTAGTTGATTTTTTATATTTATGATTAATGATATTAAGGGAAAGGGCGGGGATTCGGAGCTCTGATCTGGAAATTTTTCGAAATGGAAGACCAAAACATTTGTAACCAACAGGTGTTAACAAAGATCCATGGCAAAAAAATGGGCAAGTAAGAAAAAAAACTCAATCGCCCCTCCCTTGGAACATTTCTGGATGCGCCCTTGGGTGTACGATCTAAAATCAAAACAATTTTTAGAGTAGTACACTGTTAAAACTACGGGCTGCATATGGCATCTGTAAGGGTGAAAAGTTGTATTCAGTGGCACCTCCTGAAGGTTGCCACTTAACTCCGTATAGCGCTTGAAGGTGTCATATGGAGTCAAATAGCACCCTATGGGTAGCTTATGACACACAATGGGTGACTCATTGCACACTAAAGGTGCCCTAGGGAGCCTAATCTCATCTTCAAGGGCGCCATAGGGAGTCAAGGGGTATCCTTCATGGGGTGCTGCTGGTGCTACAACTTTTCACCCTTAATCCTTTGACGCAGAATTTTTATCAGTGTTTTGTTCATACTTTGTCAATCATTTTGTATTAATTTATGTCAAAATAAGGGGAAAATAATATACTTAGCATTTTAATAATTTTCTGGTTAGATGTACAGTATAGGACGACGTGGTGTTTCGTATTGGTGTTTCGTTCTGTGGGACACCGGTATCCCATTTCTGCTTCAAAGGGTTAATGGAGCCACATGCAACGTGTAGCTTTTACAGTGTCCTTGATGAAATGTATATTTTAGTAGCACGAAAATCAGTTCCCGTGCGGTCTACAGTGGGCGAGGTCGCTGTCTTTCACCCAAAGAATCCGGGCTCTATCCCTGGCATAGGAAAAGACTTTCACGCTTTCTACAATATCAAAAATTTCATCTGTACAATCGATTATTATTTAAATTTCCTCCTTCTGCCGAAAGCATTGAACGAAGCAGAAATTATATTTACGATAGCAGTTATTTTCAAATTTAGTTTTACCCATATTATACCATTCAATATTGACTGAGTAGAAATTTTTTCTACATGGAGTCAGTTTCAAAATTAAATCAGCATTTGATTCATTTTATACGACAGTTGCTTAAATACGGAGGACAATACTGTGCTTATTAACTGAATTAAAATTAATTTTAACGAATATTTTTCCTTTTATTCAAAGCAAATAAATTACTAACGAATATGGAGTCTTCAAAGCAATTGAATGTTATTTGTGGTACTACAACAAAATAAAGGCACTTCTAAAGAAAACCGAATGTAGAAAAATAAAAAAGTTTGTTACTTATTTACTGGCATTATAACAGTTTATCCGAATGCATCAGGCTATTATTACTTGAGAAACTTTTCTTTTTATTTCTTGCTTTCATTTTACAACTTTTCATCCACGATATAGTTTCTTCCACCACATGCTGACAATTTGAGATAATGTAAAAATAGCAGAAACTTTTGCTGCCCAATTTTCAGAAAAAGCTATAGAATGCCACGGAACTGCCCGCCCATTTCGAAGAAATACACATGAAAAGCAAAAACTCGGTTAAAAGCACGAGCGAATAAATAATAAAAAGCCAGGAAAGTTGTTATCCCACTCAAAAGCGTTTATATTTCGATGCCTTCAAACAAAAAAAAAAAAAAAATCGAAATCTTTATTTTGAGAGTTGGAAGCCTTGTTGTACGACCCAGCTCAGCGCATATACCTGCCACAGTCTGATATTCAACTTGCCACGTGACCAGCCATGGTGGATGCAGCACGAATCACGATTATTACGCACTGGCATCATCAACCCTCAGATCAGCCCATTGACAGGTTTCAGAGTTACGGTTTGCAGAAGACATTGAACATAGTTTTCGACCGTTTTTTTCCGGTTTTTATTCCTCTCCTGAGGTTGAAAGTTTTTTGCGGAGTGGTGGGGGAAAGGAACATTTTAACAATTTTTCACCAAAAAACCATCACGTACCAGTGATATTCAGACAGTTCGTCCGTGCCTATTTTTGATATTGTTCCAGACGTGATAAGTGTTTTAGAACAGTGTGGATCCATTAAGGTGAGTGGTGTTTTTATGACACTATTGAGTACACACGCGTGTACTCGAAAATTCTGTGCCATTTTCAAATAAGTGCTTTGATATTCAATGTTTATTTCTGTCTCGAACAGTGATTGGTATCGGAATGTAAATCTTTCAGCCGAAGAAATGCAGAATCTAAATTTCGATCTTTTATTCAATATGGCTGTCTCGCTGCTAAAACAGCTTTGGGAAAGGGTGACAACTAATGTATCAACCATGTAAAATAGGTTTATAACTGCTTGTTAATGTTAATCTCATTTAGGTCATCAGATATGAAGAAAATGCAAAATTCGGCATACTTCTGAAGGCAACAGAAAATCTTTTAAAGGAATGCAATTGATTTTGCATAGAATGTTCGCCACTTAAATAGTGTTCTTTGAAAATTCCCCACAAAAATTTAAGAATGTCAGCAACAGTTCTCGATTTTTCACCAAAAAACCATCATGTACCAGTGATATTCAGACAGTTTGCATATTCAGACAGTTCGTCCGTGCCTATTTTTGATATTGTTTCAGACGTGATGAGTGGTTTTGAGTACATACGCATGTACTCGTAAATACTGTGCTATTTTCAAATAAATGCTTTTGTATTAAATGCTTATTTAGTCTTGAACATAGTGATTGGTATCGGAATGTAAATCTTTCAGTCGAAGAATTTCAAAATCTAAATTTCGATCTTTTATTCAATAATCTGCTAAAAGTGATGCCGATAAGGTTTGTGAAAAGGTGACAGCGAACATGTAAAATAGGTTTTTAACTGCTTGTCAATGTTAATCCCATTTGGGTCATCAGATATGACAAAAATGCAAAATTTGGCACATTTTTAAAGGTAGTAAAAAATTTCTTGAAAGAATCTAAACTGATTTTGCATGAAATTGTCGCTATTTAAGTGGTGTTCTTTGAAAACCCCTGCAAAATTTTAAACGTAATGAATTTCTTGGCTGGCAGGGTGAGCCAAGTCAACTAGCTAAGCAAATATTTATTTTTGATTTTTATAAACGGTATCACTGCTTCAGAAGAACACCGAAGCAACTCAAACAAATGGATTGTTCATTTATGCCAATCAAAGTAAAATTATGAGATGTTTTATGTAGGAAGTAAAAGTGCCGCAAAAGTAAATTCAGCTGCTATGTTTAATACGGCCATTAAGACAGTTTTTCAGCATCCTATGAAAATAAAACATGGGCAAATAAAACATTGGTGGATTCCTCTTGACATTTTGCATTGTGGTGTTCGTAATACATTCACTGAAATAAATGAATATGAAATACATGAAAAGTATAAATGTATTATAAAAGTAAGAAAACTAATTTTGAACTTATTTGAGAAATAATATGATGTTGCAAATATGTCCGTAATTGGAAATAAATTCATACTACTGTCTGTTTGCGTATTGTGCGCCTGGCAGCCCCGAACGCTTCCATTTGAAAAAAGGTGAGATAGGTTTAGGATGCGAAACTTCCCGATGCCTTCAGTTTTTATTCGCTTGCTACTTCCTCGTTGCATTTCCCCCCTATTTCGAGAGAATCAGAACAGACTTGGCGCGTGCGCATATTCGACGGAGGTCTTGCGAAAAAATGTTAGACAGTATATTGTATGATCGTAAGCAAGTTCAACATAAAACAGCTTTTTATGGTAGGAATGGAAGGGGGGAAGGATTCTTGGCAAGTTTATCATTTTTCTTTGCAAAAATTAGGACCTTATTGCAGCAATTATTTGAACTACTAAAACTAATTATTTTTAATAAAAATAATCCATCATTTTTCAACTGTTGGTTATTTACCAATTTTCCGTGCGAACTCGTTTTTAAAAGTGTATCCACAATTTCCAGAAAGGAAACCTACAATAAAGAAAATGACTGCTTTCCCTAATACTCCCCATGAAAATTCCACAAGAAGAGGCTGTAATATAATGCTTCAACTTAAATCGAGAATAGACATTAGGGGAAGGCACAAGCGATAGAAAACACATTTTAACGGATAGGAAATTCGTCCCAGGTTTCATTAAACAGCACGAAAATACACAGGAAGATTGAAATAAAAGACGCAGTAGCGAAAAAACGGCTGCATATAATGCTACATGAGATGATTTATAACCTTAATGTTTTTTACTGGAGGTATGGCCGGAAGTTTTAATGAAGCTTACACCTTCGTTCGTGAAATCGTCTGATTTATAGGGAGGTACTACGACATTTGATGCCAATTAAAAGGAGATTAGGAGCAAATCTAGTTTTTTTTTTTCTTTTTTCATTATACGTCGCTCGGTTTTTTTTTTTTTTTTTTCTTATGCGCGCTGCCGTGTCGTGGCTTTGAAGGCATACGATTTGATTATACGAGAGGAATTACGTGTATAAAAACGGTCATTTGTGAGTCTTACACGCTCCGTGATCTTACAGGTTGAGAAGTGGGGAGAATTGCCCGTGGAATTTTGAGGACACTATTTGTCTAATAAAAGTCCGTATTAACCTACCTGATAATTTGAAGTCTGAAAAAAAAAAAAAATTCTTTTTTTATCGTAATCAGCTAAGGTTTTTTTTCCCCCCAGGGCGTGAAAGTGCTGCTTGAGATTTTTTAAATTAGTGAAATTCATTTTTGAAAAGTGAAATATAGGAAAATATTGCAGATCATTTTAGCGATCGGTTCGAAAAGAAAAAAAATCAATTTTCTAACCAGATAGTTGTTATAATGAAAAATTCTAGACAAATAGCAATTGACAAAGCATATCAAACATGTTTTTGAATGCATGAATTATTTGCCCTCATGGCTCCATTACCGAAATGTAAGGTCTTAAAATTTGTTCAAATTTTAGGAAAATTTGGACATGTTTAGAAAGTTTTGGCGAGAAATGAAACATATTTTTCACACGCTTTGCAGATTTATGTTTTGCCACGCGCAGACTGCGAAGCCTCGTGATACCTTTCATTTCTCTCAAAATCTTTTAATTTATTGACTTTTCTGAAAGTTTGAAAGACTTCAAAATCTCACATCGTTACAAGGTCACAAGAACAAATAACTTATGCGTCAAAAAAAAAAAAAAAGTCTTAACATCCTCTATTTTAATTTTGTTTCATTATTACACTATTAGCGTGGTTCCCTGGTAGGAATGAAGTGGAAAAAGGTGGGGAAATCCGAGAAGTGTAAAATTTTGGTTTATTCCATTTAGAATGCTTAAAATTTTGCATTTAAATGCGCAACAACACATTTATTTTTCACGGTGATAAGTTTAACATACAAATTGAAAAATACATTGACTAAGTTTTGAGGCTTATTTGCGATTTTTAAGTCGAAAAATACACTTGTAGAACAGGCGTTAAATATTTAATTGCAAGGAAACTTAGGTTTTAAGTTGACTTTGTCAAGTTCATTTGCTTCATTTTTCATAACCGATTGAAAATTTAATTACTTTATCCTTCGTATTTTTATTTATACGCCATGCATCCCAAAATTCAAATTGCTTTTTAAAAATGTTTGTTTGTGCTGTTTGTTTTTAAATTTATTTTTATTACATTATTTTTTTAGTCATTCAACAAACATTATGGCCTATACTTGGAGCATCAGTACATCACTGCGGCTAAACTATAAAGGATTGAATTTCAACAACGGGCAATGTCGTGCAGCAAATGATAGTAACTGTTTTCACGAAACAATTCTATGTATTTTTTTTATGAAACTGTTTTCTGCTGTAATAATTGTTTCTTCTAATTATTGCAGAATATCTTTCGCTTTTTACCCATACTACCCGGAATTTAATTTGTACGGATAGACTTCGGTCCCAATTAGTACAGATAGACAAGATTGCACTACATATGTGACTCTAACATTGTTTTCTACTGCAATAATTGTTATTTTTGCTTTTTGAAGAATGTCTTTTGCTTTTTACCCCTGCTACTCGGATTGTTCGAAATTTCATTTAAACCCAACTTCGGTCCCAATTAGTCCAGATAAACAAGATTGAACTACATATGTGACTCAAACATTAGTTTCTTGGTGTACAAACTTCTGCAATTAGATTTACCCTTCGATAAGATTTACTTAACATTGTAATTAAGTATAATTTACCTGTTTAAATTAACCTGCGACATTTTTTTGTCGATGGGGATATTAATTTCCCGAGTTTATAAATGATCATTTTCGCAGTTTTATCGCCGATGCTTCGCAGATATCGAGCTACCGACAATGCAATTTGATAAGTTTCACTTCCTAAAGTTACAAAACATGTCAAGAGATGATTAATAACATCAACAGCTGCTTCTTAATTAACGAAAATTGAGAATAAAGTCGAGAGAAAAAAAATATCTAATTCGAAGTTTAATCACGTTTCGACGAAAAACCACACAAACGATAGATCAGGACAAGAAGAGCCTTCGAACTTTCTAATAATAAATAAGCGAACTCGAGCTTCCGCTGGCGAAAAATCCGTTATTGATATTTCAGACTCTCAAAAACTTGCCATCAGAAACGTAATTAGATGGCCTTATGAATGCTAAAAAGAGACTGCTCGGCCAAACGTAATTGGATGGCCTTATGAATGCTAAAAAGAGTCTGCTCGGCCATATTTTTCTGAAAAAGCTCCGGTATCTGAGTGTCACTGGGGCTGAGCTTGACGACAGGAGGACATGCCGTGACCACACTGACAAGCGACATTGCGTGCATGCGACGATGAAATACGTCCACCCAATGAAACCTTTCACGCCCCCCTCATATTTTTTACTTATTTATTTAGACCGATATTTTATTATTCCAGACGTGTTAGCGTTTGCTTGTTCCTTTTGTGCCGAGGAAACCTTTTTTTTTTGTTAGATTTCATCCATTATAGGACTACATAAGGACTGATACCCCCCCCCCCCAGCCCACAGTTCATATGCAAATATTCAGGTTTCTGCACATCTGCCGTGCGATGGGAAGTGTTAATTTATACCGCCGATATTAATTTCACAACGTGCGAACAGAAGTGGTTTTCGAAACCCGACGAAAATTAGAACGTCAACGGCAGTCGAATTTCGCGATGCTGAAGATAAATTGTGTCCAAATTCCTACAAGTGATTAATGAAAAGGTGTCGTTCTACTAATTAAATGGAAATACGAGTGGTGTGTGAAAAAACCTGCGCGAGGGCACTTCAATGGAAGATCATGTGAGGAAATCATGCTCAGTCCAATTACATGCTAGTTTAATGCAAATACTGGTGATTAATAGCTTTTGTTTCATTAAATCAGTTTGTAAATATATTTATCAATAGACTTATTTGCTGCCTTACGTAACCAAATAATTATTCCAAGTTTAATGAATGCTTTATTTGCAGTAAAATACAAAGGGATAATTGAGACATAAATTATAAAAATTTATTTTAAGTATAATAAGAGTTAGGGATGCAAAAAATATATATTTGACCTTATACCGGATATCGGATAATTTCATGAATTTAAGACAACATCCAACCCCGTGGTAGTCTTTTTTAGCATAAACTCTTGGTAAATTTAAAAAGTAAATGAAGGATCATATTTTCAAACAATTAAGTCTCTACAATTTTTCAGGAATGTTCCAAATAATGAAGTCTTAAAATATTTACTCATCGGTTGATGTCTATGTGCAAGGGGAGCGATTTTCCTTGAAAATTGATTGCGCTGATTTCTGGACTAAAAAATGAATAGATTAGAGATAAAAAATTTACTAAAAAAAAGAAGAAACTATTTTTCGGTGAACGGAACTGTAATCATGTTAAATAGGTGTATTTATTTTTTTATGTATAACACCATTGAGGTTAAGGTTCTATCAATAGGCAACTTAAACAAAAGCTCTGTTTTTTTTTTTTTTTTTTGCTACATTTTCACCTGACTAAAGTTTGAAGCTACGATTCTGTAATATTAACTAAATATGCATGTGAAAAGCTAAAGTTGATTCAAAAGCAGAAAATGTATAGTCAAATGCTGAGTTTGCCCATTGAGAAATTGAAGTAAGTAATATAAAATACGTTGACTGATATCAAAAACGCATATTATTCAACTCTAATGCTTCATTTTACATAAACGCGGGCCAGGGCTTCTGATAAGAATTCAAACATAAAACTAAGCATTGGGAAAAAAAAACATTTTTTTTTTTTTTTTTGAATAATATTTTGAAAGTCATACTCTGAACTGCTGCTGTAAACTGTCAAATCAAACCCAAACGTCCACACAAGTGATCTGTCGTAAAAACAAAACCACACGGTACTGAGCAAAGCGCTTACCATCAAGTAAATCACCAATATCAACAAGCAGTCCACAGTTTCCCCGATGAGAAACGAAGTACTGCAAACAAAAGAACCCCGATCACAAGAGCCCCCACTTGAGCAGGAGCCAACTTCCAATTACACGGCACTTGATATTAATCCAGGCCGATTTAACAAATGTGCCATTTACAGGGGAGTTTTTCCTCCCCTGCATTAGGAACGTCCCACACCATTTAACCTTCCTGTCCCGAGTTTGTCCTGCCATGTATCAATCTCGCCTGGGTGCGGGGTGCCATTATGCATCCCTGGGGGTCCTCCCCCCCTTTCATTATCCACATGTGGAGTGGGGGGGGGGCACTGGGGCACGACAATGCTGGATTCGAAATTGACGAAGGGACCGCCATACATGGATACTGAAAAAGAGGGTATCTAATTTTTGACACGGAGTTGGGGGTGTTATCCTATAAGACGGGTAATAGAACAAGCGGTTCGAATCTGTTTGACTATAGTGACTACCGGTGTTTATATGCAATGGGTTACGTATGCTTATTAGCCTACTTGTAGTTGAAGTTTAGAATTTTTAATTATTGCTCTGAATAGCTTTTGATGTATAAATTTCGGTATAGGCTGTGTGTGTGTGTGTGGGTACTCATCCACTTTGATGGGTTTAAAAAAATCCATCCGTAAATAATTGTTTTTTTTTTGGGGGGGGGGGTTCCTTTCCCTTCCTTTTCTGTGTGTGTGTGTGTGTGTGTGTGTGTGTGTGTGTGTGTGTGTGTGTGTGTGTGGTGTGTGTGTGTGTGTGTGTGTGTGTGTGTGTGTGTGCGTGTGCGCACGTGCTCAATCACTTTGATGGGCATAGAATTTTTTTTATATCTAAACCTTTTTCCATTAAAAAAAATAATGATATTTGAGGTCATTTTTTGCACGAAAAAGTCTGCAATCAATTGTTTTCTTGGGTTCTCCATATCTCACTCTCTCTTTTCTGTTCTTTATTTTTTTGTTTTCTGTGGAATGAAATAAAACAAAGAATGCAAAAACTAGTGTTATTAGTATTGAATTTCATTGTTATTATTATTATTATTATTATTTCTTGAATTTCATTTCTGTCATTTTTGATCTCTTTTAAATTGCAATATTTATTAGCTGTAAGTTTTGATTTCCAGTTTGGCTACTTACATTCCTTTTTCCCTCCATAAAGCAACTTCAAACGTTATCATGCAAACATAGTGTTTAAAAATGCCTCGACTCTACCAAAAATAAAATTCATAACATCTGACATTGACATTCTCTTAATTAAGACGTTACAACGCAATCAGCAATATCACAGAAAGAGTTAAATTGAAAAATTAAGCTGCATTAAAATACAATGGGAGACGTACTAAATAACAATGAGATGGCTCATAAATTTCCCAAACTTTCCCTTTTTGTAAATAAGCAATATTTCAGCCACAGTTATGAGTTACTACTTAACGGTCATGCATTAAATAACATCCTGTCTGCTACCTGACAGGCGCCATAATTGCTAAACTTCCGAAGATAATTTCCAGATATCGGGAGAATCGGTGAATAATAATTTTTTTTTTTCGATCTCTCCCCCCCCCTTCCCCCCCCCCCCCAGTAGGAATGAAACAGAGAGAACTCCATTTACACATAACACAAAAGCAAAGAGTGATGTCAAGGGGTGGCTGGGGAGAAAATCTAATTCAAATGGATTGAATTTACATGCTTTACACCCTGGGTTCGTCCATTCCTAATTTTTCATGGCTGGCGTCATGGTTGGGCAGGCCCACGGGCTTCCACAAAGGCAGCCCCCCTTTTAGCATTCGACACGGTCCATCGGGGGTCACGTGACTCAACTACTGACTTGACAACACTAGGAAAAGTGCGAAAGGAGACTGGTGGAAAGATTTTGGGGAGAGATATATCAGATTTCTGTAGCCCTAACTTCGTTTAGTTACGCTCTCACGTTTTCAATATCAAGTTCGACGAAAATAGGTTCTCTCAAGACAATTTCATAAGCATTGTCAATGTAGGGTCTTCAATGGGAAAAGCAATAGGACATTTGAATGAGAGAGAAAAAAATATCCGTTAGAAAAAATATCGACTTTCTACCATTTGCAATAGAATACTGACTATCCGAACGCCGATAAACCGAATGATTTGATTATCCGAAATTTCAGCGAAACAACTTTAATTTGTCCTTTAGTGTTATGTAGTGCAATACTGGTTTTCCGAATCCTGATTAAGTGGGGGGTCCGAATATCCGAATGTTTACCCCCTTTTTTAACTCCCTCTCTTTATCAAATGAATTTAAAAAACAATCACAGATTAATGTACATTGGGAACCGTAACGAGAAATCTGTGGTTGCAACAAAATAATTATAGATGGAAAAGACTAATTATTTTTAGAAAACAATTTTAAAAAAATCGAAATCTCTGCACTAACAGCAGCCAGTCTTAGCCTGGATACAATGGGACGAAACATTGTGTTCATATAACATTTTTTGAAATCTTCCAATGAACTATTAACTCTCACAAAATCATACATTTACTGTGTTTCAAACACAAAGTGTTATGTCATAAACTAAAATAATAGGATATTTCAATCATTTAATTATAGGAACTTCAATATGTCGCGAGGACAATTATTCGAACTTTTGACTATCCAAACTAAGGAGTTCGGATAATCAAACTTATACTTCATTTTTATACCAAAATGGTATTAAAAAGCTGCTGCTAAAGACGAGCGTTGTTGCAAAAACCGGTTTCGGCTCTACTTTAATTAATTAATCCGTTCTCGAGTTGCTGATCGCGTGCTACAGTATATGTCATTTATTATACCATTAAATAAATGTTTCTCACAGTTAATAAAGCGGCATACGTTTGTGATCGTTGCCCCAAAACTGTATACTACTTATAAGCATTTTTCTTTCTAGCTTTCCCTTTTTTTCCTTCCCCATCAAATATCCACTTCTTTTTCTCGTATGAAAACCAAATTACTCACTGTTTTTCTCTTAAGGAAGCCAAAATACTAATTTTTTTACTTGTATTGGAAACCAAATTAGTCATTTTTTGCTCGTCTGGGAGTAAAATTACTCACTTTTTTGCTCTCGTAAAAGTTACGATTTTCACCTTTTTCGTCTCACGGAAACCAAACTTTTTTTTTTTTTTTTTTTTTTGCGTTTTAAAGCCAAGAATTTCACTTTTTAGGTCATATAGAAGCTAAAATATTTACTTCTTTTGCTCTTTAGAAGTTAAAATATTCTCGATTTCGCAAATTATATGAAACAGGATATTCGCTTTTTATGTCTTATTTAAGTCAAATTATTCTCCATATTTTGCTGTTATGAAAGCCTTAATACTTCTTTGCTCATACAGAAATAATTCTATTTTCATCAGCTTCAATTCAAGTAAATAATTCCCATCGTCTCGACATATATCAGAGTCATCGTTATGTCCCAGAGAATTCCATTATTCAAAACTTATAAAATTAACATCATTTGTACCTCCAAAATATTTCAATTGCTTGGCATTAATTTATTTCAATAGTTATTCAAATTCTGGATTAATTAAACCCGCCGAACATATAGCTCAATCTTTTCAAAATTTTGACAGTACGTAATTAATTTTTATTTCAGTCATTTTTTTTTTCACACTTTTCGCTCTAATACCGAAAGAATTTATGCTGAATTTCAACTTTTTAGCTTGAGGGGGGGGGGGGCAGATAGATGGACAGACCGATCAAACCATTAAACTTAATAATTTGTTCATGATAGTTTGTCTTTTAGAAGTTTTACGCTCATAACGTTTTGCTGTTTCATTTTTTAAAGCATTATATTCTAAGTATAAAGTACTTAAATTGTGGACATATCATTTTCAATATCCCCCTTCTCCTTTCAGTTGGCGACTCCTTCCTTACATACTGAGCGATTTTTGCTTACATTATATTTTATAAGAGATACAAGTTTTTCCATTGTTTCTAAACACAGCACTGTTAAAGAAGGAAAATTCTCCAAAAAAATACCATAATAATCTCCTTTACGATAACTTGCCGCGATAATACCCTTTTGCAATGATAGCCGGTGACAGTAGCTTATTAATCGATATCCATCTACCATACATCCGGTCGAAGATTCGAACAGCCACTTGGAATTGAAATTCCTGATGATGGCTGGTCCATGTTTTCTCAAGTTCCGCTACCGTATCGAAAGACCGTAAAAAAGAAAAAAGATCAAAGGAAAGAGCGATGTTATTGTTTGCCGGAGGAAGAAGAAGAATATCCAAAAAGAAGAAGAATATACATCCCTTGTTTGACTGGCCGGTGTTGACATTTACAACGTTGAAATTACGTTGCCGGTAAATGTTGCTCAAAGTAGGTAGCTACGTTGCTCAAGAATGTGAAAAAAGATGAGTTTAACATTCGACGAGAGTTGTCGGGAGAAGTGGGACATTAGTATTCAGAAACTGGTTCTCTGACTCGTTGTTAGCTTTTGCCACAATTTGCAACAAAACTTCGTTTGAGTTTTGTGCTGATTTAGATGAAAAGGCGGGTTTGCGAAATGAAAGAAAGGATTGTCCACAAACACAATACCGAGATCCCGAACCAGTCATTTAATTTATCAATTTGTTTATGATAATTTAAGCCTGTTAAGAAGTTTTGCGTATTTTTACCACATTAGTTTTTGAAACGGCATATTCTTTGTCAAGCACAATATTTTCGATTATATTCTCAAATTGTGTATTCATCCTTTTCAATGTTTTCGTTTATTATTATTATTTTTTTTATTTTATTTTTACATTTTTATTTTTATTTATTTTATTTATTTATTTATTCTATTTTTTTTTATTTTTCGTTAATTTATTTGTTTTTATTTTATTTGTTTCTATATTATTTTATTTATTTTATTTTATTTTATTTTTTTGTTTTAGAAGACAACGTTTTTACGTCGCTGTCACAATTTAACGAACCCTCTTCTCCCAAAACATACATCATTTGTAGACAGTCCCCCCGAAATTAATTTTAGCTTTAAATTTTTGATTACGAAACTGAAAAAAAAAAGTGCAACAAAAACACAAAAATAAAATTGATTCCAAAACTAAAATAATGTGTAAAATATTCATCAGAAACAAAAGCTAACAAATACGTTAAAAACTACTTTTTTTTTTTTAATGACATCTTAAAAGATTATCATGTCACTTTTAGCTAGCGTGTAAGTTATATCTTATTAAATTACATACATCCTCTTTAAAAAAAAAAGAAAAAAAAACTAATATTTGAGTTGTTCTGTCCTTCCGGTAATCAAACACAGATAAAGTTGTCACATGTCAATAGACATAAAATTTTATGGTAACCTATAATTTTCAAACTCTATTCATATGTCACTAGCTAATGATTACTAGGTTCGTTTGAAGACTGTATACAATAAAGATTCTTATGCCTACCGGGTTTTAATTATAGTAATTATGATTCGCTTTGTTTAACTCTTTTAGTTTGACAAAGAACTAGTTAAATGTGACTGTATGGTGAGCAGCATTTAAAGCTCCCTCTATTCTTATTTCGCACCAGTTAAAGGACGAAAAAGTATGGATGAAATTTTTGGTTTTGTTTCTAATTTTACATTTTACTCATTACCAGGGGTGCCCACAGGAGGGGATTATGGCGCACGTTGCGCCATCAAAATTTTTATTTTTTTTTTTGGGGGGGGGGATTTTTTTAAACTAATTTATTTATTTATTTAAATAATTTATTAATTTTTTTATCAAATTATTTACTGATTTTTTTAAATGTAAATTATTATTTTTTTTAATTTAAATTATTTCTTTATTATTATTTTTTCATTTATTTATTTATTTTTCGGTGTGTGTGTGTGTGTGTGCTTGGAATGTTTGGAAAAAAAGGGGAAAAAATTATTCTAGTCTGCGCATAATTAGTACTTTAAAAAAATTGATAATATATAAAAAAATAGTTATAATTTAAAAAAATAAATAAAAAATTTTTAAAAAGTAAATTAATATTTGAAAAAAAAAAACATTTTAAATAATAATAATATTTAAAATAATAATAATAATATTTAAAAAATAAATAAATATTTAAAAAATAAAATAAAAAGAGGGATAAAATAAAAAGCACAATAGGGTTGTGAAAAATTTTTGGGGGGGAATTTGCGCCATTGAGCTTGGGGGGGATAGGCACCCCTGCTTATTACATAAAATGAGGAAAAAAAATTAATATACTTTTTGAAGGAAAATAGGCATTGTGCCTACTTCAGTAATAACGAAATCAATTGTAAAATTTTTTGATTTAGTACGTATATTACTCCTGTATTTGAGCACCACTAAACAATCTTATAATTTATTTTAAAATACAAGTACTTTTTACACGTTTGTGTGCCTATTATTCGGACACTAATTCGGAGATATATATTGAAACACTGATGTTTTTTTTCTTTCTAAATTTTTTAAAAATTATGTTATATTAGATGTTGTATGTATGCATGATTTGGGAGCACTCTGTATTTTATCATTCGGTAAAAATTTGAATTTCATCCTGAAAATTGAGTATTTTCTACCTTCCAAAAATTTTAGTTCGGGGTATCCCTGAGCAGTGACGTACATATCGCCCCTGTAGCCTGCGCGGGGTGGGGTGGGGTGGGGGGAGCGAAAGAGGTTTGAGGGTGCACAGTTCAGAAAAATAGCACTATGCGTTAAAAGTTTTTTTTTTTTTTAATAGTTTAATATGGCTGTGAAGGGCTCACTTGCAAATCTTGCAGAAGGGCGCACTGAAGTCTGTGTACTGTCTGATCTTCTTTGGTAAAACCTTCCACGTATTTACGCAGGCTTCGGGTCTTCTCTGATCTCACCAAAATAGGAACGAAGCAATATATAGGACGAAGCAAAATAGGAAGCAATTCCAGCCCTTAATTTAGCTATTACTGCTATGAAATATTTTTTTGAAGTTTAAATAGGAATAATAATTCTAATTACAAATATTGAAGAATTTGACTATTTTATTTTTCACTCCCTATATGGCACGCGTTATTTCTGCTTTCTCTTTTTTAAATGTTTACCAGTTACTTACTGTCCCAAAAGGAAAAGAAAGAGGGGATGAGACTTATGAAAAGAAACAATAATAATTTTTCGCCTATATCCTAAGCACTACCATAAAGAGCATGCTGGCTACACAAAAGTACTATCCATTTACTGTTACATCTACTTGTAGATACAGCCTTTGTTTTACACCAATAAACATTTTGATAGTAATCAGGCGATACACATTGATAATCGTGAAATTTTTGGAACATCACTAATATTTCTTAGATTCCATATGGATTTAACCCAACCGTAACGTATCAGGGCACCTTGTTACTAGAGCAATTTAGAAGAAGACATTGTTTTAAAAATTAAAATGGAGTTGATGTTATTAGAATAGGCTACCGTTTTTTAACTGTTTCCAATTCGGAAAATGGTACGCTCCGAAACACAGTTCAACCTACTCTCTGATTTTCTTAGGTAAAACCTTCCACGTATTTACGCATGCGTCAGGTTTTCTCTGATCTTACCAAAATAGGTGTGATAGGTAAGATAACAATAAAGGAAAGAATAATAAGAAGCATTTTGAGCCTTATCAAACAACGTAGAATGATGTAAATTTCAAATACATAGTTTAGTTGAATATGTCAAAAGAACAGCAAGTGCAAATTTTAAATTGAAAACTTCGGAAAGTTCCCACCCACAACTTATCACCCCCTTTTTAAGTGGAATGGTTCGCGAGTGCTAGGCGCGGCTTTCACGGGCGGACAGTACGATACTGCCCCTGAGTAAGTACATCTAAATGTCTATCCAGATTTTTCGAAGTCCGATTGAATAGAGTCCGGATTATTGAAGGCTCACTATACATGCCATTTATAAACTGCAGAAAAAAAATCTGATAAATTTCAGGGGCAAACACCCGCCTTCCCCCTCGAAACTTAAAATAAAATAAGTGATAGGCACGAAGCACGAGGCACTAATACCAAGTAATAGAGCCACAGACAGCTGTGCAGAAACAGCTTTACATAATTGTGGACTAGCCTTCAGGTGGAACCGAGAGGCCGAAAAGTTTTCCGTCTTCTCGCCGTTTCTTGAAAGACAACAATGACTGAGGGCCATAAAAATGATTTAGATTTATAGGCTCAATCTGGGAGCCGTATATTATGAGTTACGCTTCAAATTTAAGTTTCAGGTGATGCATTACGTTTTGGGGGGTTTTGAGGAGAGAGATTTTTGATTCAATTTCGCAAGCGGTGGAAGTAATAGGAGACTGAGATTATTAATATTGATGTCCTATTTCGGTCGAGGAGTTTTTTGGTATTCATTTTCATCTCTTTTTTCCCCCTCTTATTTTTTAAAAACTATTATTTTATTTTGTTTATTCATTTTTTTGAAATATTGATGCATGGACTATGGAGTAATAAGTCAAAAATGTCATATGAAATTATGCAGGAATTCTTTTTAAGTGAAAAAATGTCTTTAGATTCGGATACTTTTGTTCCTTTGCTCATGCTTTGTGATAAATACTCAATTCTGAATTGCTTTAAGTGTAGCTTATAATTATTAATAATGTGAGGAAAACAAGAAGTTCTCCAGCAACTTAAAGAGCCTTTTTTCCCGTGGACAGTGTTTGAATTTCTAACACTAGCTATATCTTTCTCTTAATTGGCTTAGGATCCCAATTTAACATACACTTTTTCAGCAATTGAAAAGCTTTCATTAAAACAGGAAAATGTCTTTTCAACTTTTATAAAAATTTATATTTTGTATAAAGATCAGAGACGCATTGCATTGAATATCGGTAATATTCCTCAGATTCCTTCCGCATCGTGGAAAATTGCGGGAGGGGGGGGGGGATGCAATCAGGAATTTAAAAATGTTACATTTAAATGCTCTATTATTTCTGTGATATTTCTGAAAAAAATAACATGAAACACAACAAAAGAAACTGTTAGGCATTACGTTTCAGTATCTTCAGAGAAAGTGACAGATAATTTCCAAAATTCCTATTTTTCCTAATACTAACGCAAGAACTTTAGTAAAATACGTTAAAAAATTGAGTTTGATGATGGTTTTTGTTTCTGTTACGACAATTAATTTTCAAACTGTCAGATTATTTTTCCTTGAATTCCTTCTTTTTAATTCCATTGACATTTGACTTTGCATTGTATCTCTTCAGCGCAGCAATCCATGACGCTACATTAGCCAGTATCAGAAACACAATAATCCAAACAAATGAAAAGCTTCATACCGGACCATTGTTAACAAAACCGTCACCGGAATTAATTACATTATTCCGACAACCCTTTTCCGAAGAGATCCTTCCTGAAAACTGGCTAATTGGAGAAACTGACAACTGATAGCATGGCATATTTCCACAACGCCCACCCCCTCTTTCCTTCCGTGTGACGTCATCGGCAACGGTAGCAACTTGCAACTCATCGTATGTTGATAATAAGTTGAGTGACTGCCGGAGACAAGAGAGTGACAGTTTTCACGGTTGAGTCTCCTTGTTCGTTTCGTGTATTTTGAGGACATCGTTTTTTTTTTTTTTTTTTTTCATAATTTGTTTCTGTCGCTCTTTCTCAACGCTATTCTTTTAATCCGGTAGTGTCTTATCGCGAAAAAGCAATTCCGGGAAGACGCGAAGTTTTGCAACTGTTCTTTGTTGAAGTGGTTCCCATGAACCAGGCCAAAGAAGTCTAGCTTGTTCCTGAAAATCTAGCTTTCCGCAACGTTGTCACAAGCTCACAAATTGTCAGGTGCATAAACTTTATAAGAAAAGAAGTAGAAAGAAATCTATGGTGAAGAAAAAAACTTCTAAAAACGCTTTTAAATTTATAACTTGAATCGAGAAAACCTCTAAAACTTGTATTCATAAGCTTCAAATCCACAAATGTATGTTTGGCGAATTAGTTCAGGTCTGATATTAATTTGTGAACTTTGTTAACTGATAGAATAGAAAAAGTACAAAATCAAATTAGATCAAATAATCAAATAGAAAGAGACGCTTCGAGGTGCACACTTCCATGCTACAAACTAATTTTGTACTCTAAGTTTCATGTAAATTAATCGAGCAGTTTTGGTCCTACGCGCGTCGCAGACAGACAAACAGAAAGGACAGACAAACATCCCCACGTTCAGCTTTTATTATTAGTAGAGAATAACTAAAGCTATGTTTATTCTTTTTTTTTTTTTTTTTTTGCCAACGATTAAAGAGTTTGTCCTACCACTCGGATAAAAAAATAAAGGTGAAAAAAAAAAAAAAAAAAGCTTTTGAAAGCGCTTTTAAACTGCTGATTTGAATCGAGGAAAACCCGAAAAACCTGTATATTATTAGAAGAGTTTTAAAAGCCCCAAATTCGCAAATCTTTTGCTTACGTTCAGACACGAAATGATTTTTTTATTCTATAAACAATTAACTATTTATTACAATTATTAATTTTTGTTTCTGGCAACAACTACAAAGTTTGTCCCACCACTAAAGGCAAAGGATAAAAATATCTCAGAAAATTTTATTAAAAAAAAACAGCATTTTTTTATGATTTAACTAAGGGAATTTAAAAAATCCAATAAGAACCATAGAGATGTAAACTAATTTGACAAATGATTGAAACAGTTCCATTAAAATGTAAAGTAATCCAGCTGCTAAATTAAACGACACTAAAAGCTACATTAAAATGTAAAACAATTCCTAATCTTCATAGCACTAAAAGTTTTATTTGAATGTAAAATAATACACCAAATATGTCTATCAAATCATTAAAAAAAACGTAAGTCTCTCTCTCATTAAAATTTAAAATTAAAAAGTCGCCGGGACTAACATGTTGGCGTTTGTTGCCATCCAAGTCGCCAAGCCGCCAGGGTGTTCCCATTTTACACTTACTTCTCAGAATAAAATTGAGCCATAGCTTTTTTTTGCACTTCAAACGCAATCCCAACAAGGCCGTATCCAGAAAAAAATTTCGGGAGGGGCCCAGTTTCGCACATTGCCCAAACTCACACACATTTTTGTGTGTGTTATAAGTCTAATTTCTAGCTGCTCCACCCCCCCGCGATGTTTGATGTGTATGTGTGTGTGTGTTTTGTATTTTTTCTCTCATTTCTTTATTCTTATTGTTTTCCAGAACTGACCCTTATTAGGGGAAGGGGTATCAAGAGAGATACGCAATGAGAACTTTTTTAAGTGGGGTAAAATTTCCGCAATTTTAGGGGGTCCGGGGGTTTCTCCCCCGGGTAATTTTTGAAAAAAGTTTTAAAATTCTGCATTTTAATGCCTTATCTCGGGCAATTGGGACTTCAAAAACATGTTGGAAAAGTAGGCAAACAACAATCTCATAAATTTTCTGCATTCTTTTGCAAACTAAAAGTAATCAAAGCATAAAAAAATGTTTAATTTAACAAACGATTAATATTAAGTGACAGAGGGGAAGGACAAGGGAGGAAAAAGATTACACATTATCACTTGCTTACATGGTTTTCACTATCGTTACATAGTAGTTTTTGATCAGTTCCCCAACTCACTGACAGAAACAGCACTTAGTAACATAAAATAACCAGTAGTATAAAACACATAAAATTCTTTAAAAGAAAAGTGTAGAGATTTAAAAAATAATTAACGAAAGAGTAACATTCTGGCCATTTAGTTAATTCATAGTTTAATTACTTGATAAGAAATAGGATTGAAGCACTTTTAAAGGAGTTTCAAAAAGGTATTTAATGATTTTCAAACACTCTAGAACAGTTAAAATTCTTTAAAGCATTTCATTTGCACTTTTTAGTTTCTGACGTTTTAAAAGTTGATTGGACAGTCTTACGAAATTGTTAAAACTTTGAAAGACACATCCTTTTAAGGAATAAAAATTGATATTAAAAAATACTTATAACGACAATTTCTTTTTCAATCACTAGTACTGCAGAAAACGAAAAAGAATACAGGAAGGGTAATATATTTTTTCTCGTGCTTAACATATTAATAAAGGAATCAATTACAAAGTAACTTCTAAAATACTGAATTAGGTATTTAATGAATAGTCAGAAATGAAACATTTGAATCACAAAAAATTAGCTTTGAAAATATGCTACAAAAAATGCTGGAATATGATTTTTGCATTATGCAGAATATTTTTTTAATCAAGGAGCTGAGTTTCGCACAACTTGATGCCCCCCCCCCCCATTTGTGTTAGAAACTTTAAAATTCAAGGTTTACAGCTATATTTAACAAAGTTTTCAAGGTTTTTAAGCATTTGTAAATGGAATTTTTTTTAAAGTAACTTTTGTCTAAGATTGGTGAGTGTCCAACAAAGTAGAGGGTCTGTGAACGTATTCGTTTTTGTGTGGTCTTGTTTATTGAAGACATATTTAGCTATTAAAATCCTTCGAGGGGGGGAGGGGGGCGCTGATCAAACTGACATGTAGCTTGCTTTGAGCCTGAATATATTTGGGAAAGAGAGCTGGAAGTGCTAATGAGAGTCTTGTTTTCAAGTATGTTTTGCAACTAATGAAAATTTGAATTGTCATTTTTTTTTTTGTACTTCTTCAAATTTTTACTCATTTAATAGTTAAAAGAAACGAAAAAAAACTTTTTTTTTGCCATTTGAATTAAAAAAAAAAGCTTTTTTTTCTGTTTTACATTATAAAACATTTCGGGTTTCGGGGGGGGGCTCGGGCCCGTCGGGCCCCTCCTCTGGATACGGCCTTGAATCCCAAGCATCTTATGCAAAAACTTAGTTCAACTTTTAAAAGTTTAATTATATGTATGACAATGTAATTCCGGCGAATGAACAAGTTTTGAGTCAACAAAAAAGAGCACCACATTGTCCCTAATCATGAGGTCGTAAACAGGCTTTAAATAATTCAAAAGCATTTTTTAACTTCAAAAATTATTAATAACAGCATAATTGTTAGCAGTTATTCCATTAGTCATGCCATTAACTTCAAAATAACTCCAATGAATAAATATAATTGCTAATTAGTTCCACAAAGCATAACGACATTCATGTCCTTGCAAAAAAGTTTTAGCTAAACGCATTCTTAAGCATCATATCTTCATGTCCAATTATGGTTTTAACAGGTTACATAGTTCTTATTTTGGCGTAAGTCTAAGAGTCCAAGGAAAACTTGGGATTCGATAATCATCTGCATAATTAAGTATAGCCGGATTAAGGACATGCGATAACATCTGTAAATCCGGCGATGTTATCTTAAGCTCTACAAAAACGTTTGTAAAATTCGTTTTTTTGTAAAGAAGCCGAACTTCCGCATCTACCAATGTTTTATCTGCGTTATCTGTATTTTACAGATATTGACTTGTGGCCACATTTCGAAAGTAACATGAATTTGATTTGTTAATATACATGTATGTAAAGCCGCATTATATAAAGACAACTCTATAGCTTCAAAAAATGTGTAATTAATGTTTGCTTATTGGTCGAAACTTGTTTCGTTTGGTTACAGTTTTAAAAATCGAGTAGTGTGTTTGGTATCAAAATCTGTTAAGTCCATTTTTTACGAAAAATAGATTGATTAAAAAAAAGTTTAAAAAGTCCTTTACAAAAGACTTAAAGGCAGTATCAAACACCACTATAGTTTCCAACAATAGTGAATTTAAGAGGCTTTGAAGTCAAAGCCCCTTCAGATCCATGGTGCAGCCTTCGGAACTATAGATTTTGGTATAACTAATTATGATTCTAAAAGTTTCAATTCGTTGTGGTTGCAATTAAAGGAGAAGCCCTCTTGTACAGGGTGACAATTATCGAGCTATATGTAAAAAAAAAGAGAAAAAGAAAATAATTCCTTGATAAATTTTTAGCCATAAACAAGCTTTTCTATATAAGTTTGTCCACGTATAATTAGTTTAGCAGAGTAGTCTTACATCGATTTATTCTGTGGTTATTAGGAAAGGCTTATGTATAGTATAACTTCAGTAATCCGGGATAATAGGGGATCAAAGTCATCCAAATTAATGAAAGTACGGATTTAACAAAATAACTTATACAATGAGCAAAAGTACATCAGCAAACTACCGTGCACGGTACCGCTTGTATTTTGAATTCAAAAGAAAGAAATACATAACTGCATAAGAGAAAATTCAAAAATAAATAACTAAAATACGTTCTGTACAAAAATACACTATTGCACAAACTCGTCTTTTATGTGTGCAGTGTGTTCATTGAACCTTTAAATGACTGTCCGGATTAAAATAAGTCCGGTTTAATAGAGTCCGGCATAAGGAGGGTTTGCTGTACTCATATACTGCTGTCATGTTCAAAAAAAAAAAAAAAAAAAGAAAAGAAGGGAGGAAAGAAAAAAAAATGTTGCAAAAAAAAAACGGAATCTGAAGAAAGAGATGTATTAAAAAATAACAAAACAAAACAAAAAAGAAAAAAGAAAAATACAACCTTACCCTTAATTTCCAAATCATATCTATGCTTCAAAATATCGCGTTTAGTAAAAACAGAACGAAACATCAATACTGACGCAGAACTGGTGTAACATAAAATGTGGAGATTATTGGTAAATGTTCGAAAGTTCTTCTCCCCAGTCCCATCAATATTCTGGGCGCGTTTTAGTGATTCCACATAATTTGCCGTCGTAATATCTCATCCGGAGAATCAAACACATTCACTCTTTTCTGTTGGCTCGGAGAAATTCTCTGTTTTCTGATATACGCACTGAAATTAACTTTTGTGAACTGAATAAGAATCAGCTGTAATAGGTTGTTACTAAACCTAAGAAAAGTCTTTAGTTAATTTGGCATCCAATATGATAAATGATATTTTCGCGGTTTGTTTATTTCGGTTCTTTGGAATTCTTGGCTAAATAAAGATTTAAAGTAAAACTGCATTTTCTTTTAGATGTTGTTGAAAAGTAAAATAATTTTAAATGAGATTTTCGGCATTTTTTAAAATTTTGTTCATTTTAAAAGAAGTTATCAAATTATAGTTCATTTTTGAGCAATTTTTTTTTAAAAATCTGTTCAATTCACGTTGAAACTACATATAAAGTTTTTAGAGTTATGCTAATACTAAAGGGAAAAAAAAATCATCGGATTTTTTAAAAAACTGTTTGCTTTATACTAAAGTTAAGTCAAAATGTTGGACGCCTTTCTTTTAGAACTGTTATCTTATTGCCAAAATAAACAACCAAACTTTTGAATTTTTTAATTTTTATAACTGTTTTGATAATGTTAAAAGAAAAAGTAAAATTTTCAGACTCTTTTAAGCAGCTTGATAATGTTAAAAGAAAAAGTAAAATTTTCAGACTCTTTTAAGCAGCTTGTTAATGCTAAAAGAAAATATTAAAATTTCGGACTTTCTTTCATGTTAATACTAGCTTGAAAAAAAGCAAAATTTCCTACATTTCGTTTGCTTTTATATATATTTTTTTAAGTTTTTAAATGCTTAATCAAATAAAGTAAAGAAAAAATTAAAAAAAAAAGTTAAAAGAACTCAGATAGCACAAATAATTTTTAAACGTTTTATAAACGTTTTTAAGCGATTGTTACAACGTTAATAACCATCTTACAACCTTTAAAAAACGAAGTGTGCTACTTGGGAAGTCTAAAACTTGCATGCATTTGTGAGGCATACACCGGAAATAATGGAAAGTGTTCAACCGCTGAAATGCCAAAGGAGAAAAATTAAATATATTATATCTTGTCTTCAGCTATATTTGATTTTATCGCTGCAATTTCACCATTAAATTCACATTAAGTTATTATCATTATTTGTAATTTTTACTTTTATCGCTGCGAGCTTTTTTCCAAGTAACGACCGAAGCATGACTTTTATTTACTTATATAAGTATATTTTTTTCCATGTTTGACTTAATCAGAATAACTTAAACTGTCGACAAGGACGTGTAAGACCACCCGAAAAAGATACATTGTCCCAAATAAGAGCTCTTATCTCTTTGATAGATGTGAGGGGAAAAAATCGCTTTGAATCAGGTGAAAAGTGGATACATTTTAAATCCCAAGCTAAGCCGGAGAAGTGAAGTGAAGTGTGAAATCGTCATGCACAAGCTGTGTGAACTTCATGGTTATATTGTCGCTCGGATTTAATTCGGAGCGATATTTCATTGTCACGTGAGAAGCGCAATATCAGATTGTGAGCAGAAATATTTTATCATCCTTTTGAATCATTTCTGGTGTTGTGTGTGAGTGAGGCACGGAGTTTTTACCTCGTAACTCAGAATTGCAAATTAGAGAAATAGTGCAGCTCTAATACAGAGGTTTAATTCTTATACCTTTCCAAATTGTATGGTAAAAATGCTCGATAGGATCTGCCCGTTCAGGGAAAAATCGTAACTTATTTATTCCCAATCTTAGATCTAAATGCGTGGGTTTAGTTTTTTTTTTTTTTTTTTTAGGCAGTATTCCATGAAATGTTTGTAAATAAATATTGGTAAATACTGCAAACGATTGCTTTCAGATCTGATTTTAGTACGCTGCTTTATTTTGTTTTCGCAAAAAACTAAAAGCTTTCAGATTTTAAAAAATTCAAAACTTATTTTTTCTTTATTAAAATATTTCTACACATGTCATTTCTGATACTGATTTATTTATCTTTTAAGATAAGGATTTAAAGAACTAAGTAAGGAATTAAATGTATCTTTAAGTTGGCTAAAGTAATATGTTTAAATATCGAAATCCTTAAGTTAATTCATCACTAGTAATCTTTTTTGCAGTAGAACTCCAATTATTAACACTCTGATTATCCGAATCTCTTTTTCCGAATTAATATCTGAATTTCAAAAAAGAAGGCGGAAACACTTTGCGATTTGCAAAATAATTATTCTATCTGCCTAGGCCTACATTTCAATAGACTAAGATAATATTGGCGCAAGAGGAATATTATTAGGGGGATGTGCCACTATCTCATAGTATAGTTTAGTGTAGAGTAGTAGTATAGCCAGTCGTCCGTAGCTAGGTGACTGACCTCTCCATTTAATTAATGAACAGCTCCTTTTATTTGAAAATAGTTTTCCACCAATTTCAAGGAAAAAACAATAATTACTAAAAACAGACCCTTTTCATTTTTGAAAAAATCCAATTATCCGAATATTTGATTATCCGACTGGAGTCCGGTCCCAATTGATTCGGCTCATTGCAGTTCTGTTGTATACAAATGAAAAAAGCGTCTTTAAACAGATTTTTAACCCTCTGGAATTCATTTCAAAACACAAGATTTTAACCAGTGCTGTGAAGTTGAAGAGAAAGTGGCCGACTCCGACTCCTTTATCCCAAACTCGGTCCAACTCTGACACTTTTACTCCAAAATCAAGTCGACTTGATGACTCCGCCTTTGAAGCCTTAAAACTTAACTTCCGACTTGACAAACTCATAATCAAGGGTAGATTCAGCTTCTGCTTCATGAGGGGGTCAATTTCGGAAAGGAAGGGGGCCAAATTTAAATTTTCGCTCAAAATCGGGGCCTTAAAAATGTCGTTTTTGGCCAATTTGGTCGCTTAAGGGATGGGGAGGGGGACATGACCTTCATAACCCCCCTTCTCCTACAACTGTATCCGCGCCTATTTCTAACTCGAAATGTTCCTTAACTTGAGTCTCAAACTTGAAATATGTTTAAAACGGGATATTTCCAGAGAGAAAATAAACAAAGCGCAAAAATATCTCCGAGAAGATTCACCAGGAAAGAAAACCGGCTACAAGGAACAACAGACATAGGAAAAAAAAAAAAAACAACCCGACAAACAATCATGATGAAATCATCGACGATAAACAATTCACGGGAAAAGACACCTTCTTCCCTTAAAAAACTCAAACCGCAACTGAAACTGCTCGAATACCCACAGTGCTTCGGTCACACGATGAATTTGGCGGTCACGGGCGGACATCCGAGAAATCAGAAAAGGGGGGGGGGGGCAACGAACCAAAGTGGCGGGGGAGGAAGAATTCCTTTTCTCAGTCGAATATACAAGAATCGCGATGTCAACTTTCACCAGCATCACGTTTGAATTGCGTGCCCACATAAACGGTCGTATTAAATCACGAGCGCTCACGGAAAAAATCACGCGCGAGGCTAAGAACTTTTTAGACAAAGGCGCGGTTTTTGTTTTCGGATTCTATTTTCTTGCCCTCTTTATGGCTTCTTTCGGAGAGCGTCCTCTGCTGACGGAAGTTGAACTGGATGGAACATTCCTAGCGATTTTTAGGATCGACATTTCTTGAAAAGTGACATGGGAAATCTTCAATTGATGTAACGTAATATAGTAGTGCTAGCTCAATGTAATGTTTTGTAGCCTGCCGTGACTACGGACCTCATGGTGATCCTAACCTAATTGATAAAGATAAACTAAGAAAAAAATGGAATGCTTTCTAAAAAGAAAACCCTTTTTTCGTGCAGGAACATTTGAGCAATAGTTGACAAAAAAAAAAAAAAAAAAGCTGCTGTTTTGAATCCCTACAGCAATTCGCGACCAAAAATTTAAGGATACCATTTTTGCTTAATATGGAGTGATATTGGTGCTACAAGGGTTTCATTCCTGATTGGTACCCCATATTCATCTCGTAGTTTTAACAGTGTGAGAGCTTTAAACGAAAACTAGCGCAGAAACTCAATATACTTGAACACGTTTAACCAGTGCAAAAACAAATTGATTAGCGATTTCCTTCTTGGAATTGTCCAGAAGAAAGTGGCTGGTACCAATTCATTTGAGGAATAACTTTTGGAAACCTTACATTAAAATTAAAGTTTTTAAAAAAAAAAGAAAAAGAAAAAAAAAAAAACACTACAGCTGCTTATTGGCTGCAGTATATCCCTACTCTATATAACGTGAAAGAAAAAAAAAAAACCTGCGCTATGCTGACTGATCTTTGCAAAAACCGCACTGATATGAATATGAGCTCATTTGTAACCCCTAGTAACACTGTAGCGAGAATTATTTCAAAGCATACATGGATTTGATGACCACTGTATAATTCACAGATGAACAAATAACGAAACTTCGTGCGTATCTTTTTCATTAAGTAGATTAGCTCGGCCGCAGTCGAAACTGCAACATATTGCATCATCTGCTTGAAGACGAAACGCTGCGGTAGTTACTGAACCGTACCAAACAAATCAGTACAGCAGAACAAACTCTCGGAGTGGATAAAGCGATGATTTATCTAAGCAAAATGTACAGGAAATATTTAAAAAACTGCCTGGATAAATCTGTACCTCAGAACCAGACTAACGTAAGTCCATTTTCGTCATTTTTCGGTAGAGGGGAAAAATGATTGTCGAATACATCGTTTTCCCCCTCTACTGAAAAATGACGAAAATGGACTTACGTTAGTCTGGTTCTGAGATACAGAAATGTCTAGACTCAGACTTAACTCATTTCGCCTTAAATCCAACGAGCAGTCACCCTGTTAATTCAACTCGCCCTTTTAAGTCTTCTCTCGACTGTTTCTGCTGAAATCCCGCTCCGTCTAACACGGCAGTTAACAATGCCTCTAATGACCATACTTATTCTAACCCAAATGACTCCAGCCGTAATTGAATGACTCTTACGGTTTTACGAAGATGTCCAGGTTAATGAATTTTCCAAGCCCCCCCCCCCCCCTCTTGGGCAGCGTATCTGGCAACGGTCACCCCCCTCCTCCCTTCCCGCGCAATCCGGGCCGAGAGATTGCGCGGACCAAGAGCATTAAGTTGCACGGGGTAACATTAAGGCGCAAAGGGATTTACTGTGCGATGCCCCCATCTGATTAATTGCAGTTGTCTCGCAATGGCCGGCCAGGATTTGGGGTCTGTGGTATGTTTGGATATATAAGGGGTGTTGGTGAGGATTAGGGGTGCAGCTCTGGGAACGGCTGTCGTTACAGCAGAGGGGCTGTGGATGTAGAGCCTCATCGCTTGAGCGTGTTGTGTAGGCCCCGGGAAAGCAGCATGTAGGCCCATGAGATTAGTCGAGGAATGCGCATGCAATTGCATGATCACAACACCTAAACATACCAGAGCTTTCCCAAACTCGCACTTACAGCTCTTGCTAACACAGGTTTGAGGAATTATTGGGTATTGTAATGGTATTAAACCAAATGACAAAGGTTAACTAAGTTTATTAATAATCGCAAGTTTAATTTAGCTATATGCACAGCAAAACTATTAATCTAAATCGAAACAAATCTTTAAGGTACATAACTGTGATACGAACGTGGAGTTTTGACACCACATCCTTGGTTACACTTTTAAAACACCATATCCATTCACACACGAAAAAGCAATGCTTCAATTTTGAGATTAAGATGAGCGAAAACAGAAATAACTTTTAATCTTTTGTTTTAAAATGCTCGTATTTGACAATTTGGTAAAACTGGAATTTCATTGGCTAATTGAAAATCCACCCCCATCTCCCCTCTCCAAAAATGTTAGGTTGGGTGCTTCTAGTAGGACCAGCTTTCTAAATCATGGTTTTTTCTTTTCTTTTTTTTTTTTTTTTTTTTTTTGTATAAGTTTGGCATACTTAGGAAAAAAGTACACACACACAAAAGAAATTAGAACTTAGAAAAAAGAAAACATTTCCTTGCAGTGAAAATTATCGTCAGTTTTTCGCATGACTCGGCGACGAATACGAATGCCTGCTCACACTAAATTCGAAAAAACAGAATCCTTATGAAGTGCCGCTGCTTGCGGAAAAAATGCATGTTGACACGTGATTTCCGGACAATGCTCAGGTGAAGGTCGAGGTTCCGCGCAATTTTGCAAAACTTCTTGTCTCAACTTCTTGGAAATAAATGACCTAAATGTATTATTCCGCTGTGCGGAGAAATGTGGTAAAACATTCGACTGTGAGGAAAGGAGTGGAATCATTACTGTGGATTTACACTCTTCCCCTTTCATGACAAAAATAAACAATCTTCTTAATTCTGACTAACTTCTGAGGCAGATATTTCCAAACTGTTTTGTTCTGTGTACCCCTTGCAGATTTTAGCTGCTTAGGCGTTCCGTAAACTCCCTAAGTTTCAAATACTATTAGGCAGTTAGATGAGCGGACTGCACATTCAAAGCAAATGGACGCCATTTTGTGTATTAAACCAATATTTCTTATTAAAAATGGTATCTTTCAATCGGAAATACTAATATATTTCATCAATTATAACAATTCTTTCATTTTTTTTTATTATCACTTTACGTTTTATGCGCATGAGTGTGCAATGAATGTTCCACAGTTTGCTTATGTACTCTCTTAATAAATGCTTCTGATTTTAAGTCAGTTTGTGATTTATTTTCATAATTTGAATCAAAGACTGAAAATTAAATCAACTCGAGAAAATAAAAGAAAAAAAATAGATGCATGCAAACGTTTTATTTTAAACTAAATTAATGCACAAGCTTTCCAAAAGGCATTTACAATTTTAAATACGTAATTCTAGCTTTAAATTTCATTGAACTTGTTCTACACATTCAACCAAGTTTAAGCATTTCTACTCGTGCCGTTTCAATGAGCCGTTATGTAGCTAGTTTCAAAAACAATCTTGAAACAGGGTACTTAAGTAAATAAATTAAATAAAGGGGAAAAAAATAATAAATGAAAAAAGTTAGGAGTCAATAAGGATTCAATTTTGATAGGGTAAGTGGTCCAGTAGTCGGCCATTTAAGAGATCTTTTGTGGATCTTGGATAAATTAGAACTTTCAGCTATCAATACAGCCTAATGAAATAATTGGCATTTGGCATGAGTTGACTGAAATTGTTGCTATTTTAGTTTCTCGTGCTAAAGTTGTATATTTTAATGGAACATAAATCGAAAATGATCTACAAATGTCATCGACAAATATGTCAACTCATAAGAAATGTTTTTTATGAGATAATATATTTATTGGGTGGATTATTTTGGTTTTAATCTGTTAATTTTATTCTTTGATGGGATATTTTTCGTTTTTGATGGGACTGTTAGTCTTGTTCAATAACTTAATTCTTTTAAAAATTAACCATTCAGATTTAAGTTTCACTAAAACATCACTTTGGCAACGTTTAATAAGTAAATAGACGCTCTGTTTTGTTAGTTTACTCTCATAATTGCATTGTTCGCGTGTAGGGTTCTTAAATTGTTGGACAGATTTCGTCATTTGCGACGAATTTTGTTTGCGACAGACTATCTTGCCGGAGAATACAGTCGAATCTGTTCATCTTAAAAACCTCTCAATGTCGAAATTTTTCAATTTCCCTGCTTTTACAGCATAAATTTAATATTTTTTTCTCATGTTTATCTCGAATGATGTTTCCTAAAAGCCTCTATACCTCGAATTTTGACGACGCTCATTTTTGAATTTCATCTCCAGCAAGACTCCACCTCTATCAATGGTATAACTTGGAGACAAAAGTCATCCTCTGCACAATCATTCAAAGACTATATTGTTACTTATGTATTAAATTGCTACCGATATAGTCATCACAATTAGTAAAACGTGGACTCACAACATGTCGTACAGTAAAATATTCAACAATATCAATGCAAAACAAGCTATTAACGAAAGCCAACACGAAACTGCAGTTCATGGATCCAAATAACCGAGTTGGCGGTGTATTGCTTGTTCCTGTCTTAGCCCTGTCTTATGGGCGGTTACTCACTGCTTTATAAGCTAAAGTATTCGACTTTATTCCAATTGCTTATTTTTGTGAATTTTATCACAACCTCTATATCTCGAAACCTCCTTATCTTGAATTATTCTTCTGTCGCGTGAAATTCGAGATACAGGTTTGACTGTACAGTAGAGAACCAATTATCCGGGATGTTTGGGACCACAGCTATCCCGGATAACTGAATTTCCCGGTTTTCTGAATCGCTACGAAGCGATATTTGCCAATTGTTTATAAAACCAAAGTTACTATAACAAATAGTAATGCATCTTAAAATCTGAAGAGAAAACGATCCAGAAGTGCTTATAGATATTACAATATTAAAAATTTCTGAGCTATATGCCACTTATATGGCATTTATGAAGAAACCGTTCATATTTATTTAGGTATTTCAAAAGAAAAAAAAAAGCTCTTCATTTTTTAGAAATTGCGGAAAATGCGTATTTTAAAAAGTGGCGGAAAAATTGACAAAATGTTGCCGGTTTTCTGGTTTCCCGGTATTTTGGTTCCCGGATAAAAGGTTCTGTACTGTACTCGTGCAGAAAAGCGAGAGAGAGAGAGAGATCGATAGGTTTAAAGGAGAGAGAAAAGGGACCTTACCTTCCCGTCTTGGTGATGATCATCTCCGTGCCCAACTCGTGAAACTTGTCCCAGAGGTCCTTGTTCTCGAGCAGGCACTCCACGGCCCGCAGCGGCTCGCTGTTGCAGCGCGGCTTGAGGCCGGCAGCGAACGGGTTGTGCGCCGGCCGCCCGGCCGGGGCGGGCCGCGGGGACTCCGCTCCGCCGCAGCCCTCGGCGGCCGATCCGGGCCGCGAGGAGCCCGGCCGCGGGGAGTCCGGCTCCGAGGAGACGGACGGGGAGCGCGGGGAGTCGGCGGCCCGGGAGCCGGAGTCCGGGGGGAAGGGGGTCGGGCTCGAGAGGGGCTCCGAACCTGGAAAAGAGAAAGCAAGAAATCACTCAAAAAAAACTATGTGAGCTTATTATCAAAAATTCTATGTTTTCTAGTGCCCAGCCTTAAACTTAATTTGGTGTTTTTATTAACCGCTAATTATTTAGCAGTGATTTTGCTATTGGTAATGATTAAAAGTGCTTCTCTCACCAACCCACCCCAGATAAAGCAAACTATAATTGTATATGGTTACAAAAGCTTTTGAAAACACTTATAAATTGATGACTTGAATCGAAGAAAGTTTCGAAAATCTGTAGAATTTAAGAACACTCAAAAGCCCACAAATCTTTATTTGCTTGGGATTAATATATTTGTCAACTTTATTAACGATTAGATGTATCATAACTGTTACTCATTCTAGTTTTTGGCAGCAATCAAAATGCTTGCTCCACCTACCTATAACAACAGCATAACAAAAGTTAACAAGTATAAGGTGAAACAAGTATTATATAGTTCGAAATACGCTTTGAAACTGATGACTTGATTTGAAACAAGGGAAGCTCTGATAAAATTTCTCGAGAAATTGCTTTATTACCAAACCAGTGTAACCGTGAAATTGATAATGATCGACGTTAATGATTTTTCCATAGCAATATTACTGCACGGCAGCTGCTCCCCCTTGCATGGTGACATTTTAATAGTATAACTAAATTGCACTTTGAAAGAGACTTCTCAATGATTAATGTACTGCAAAAACTTTTGAAAGATAAAATTCATGGGCCGAAATTGTAATCTTATCAAAAACATGTTTAAGTGGCGAATTATCATATCCCGATTTTAAGCATCAGAAATAAAATAAAGAGGGTCCGTATAGTGCTTATTTGCGGAAAATCATTAATCTCTTGGTCGCACTGGTCGATTCTTATGAAAATGAGCTGAAAATGCATTTTTCGGCTTCGTTTGAATCTTGTGAATCTTTGTTGTGGTTTTCATCTGTCATGCATTGTAACTTTCCGCGTATGGTGCTGAATTTGAATAAGGTTCTGTGGAAATGGATGTCAACTGAGTTCTAGGGAAAATAGAGAGGAAAGCTTGGGTATGGTTTTATGCTTGTAAACATCAACATTAAAGCGACAATGCATAATTGTCATTATTTTTCTACCCTCCAATGATCCCTTGTATGAGATTAATTCGTGAATCTTATAAGGTAAAAAATAAATTTATCAGACTTAGGCACCAGCGATATGTTTTCACAAATCTGTCATATTACATTATTTATTATGCCGTTATAATGTGACAGCAGATTATATATGATTGAAGCTTGAGGAAAATTTTCCGTGCTGATTCATATTTAAATATTAATTTCACAGCATTTTGTTCTCGAAAAGCAATGAAATGCATTGAAAAAGTGTTTCGGAGAAAGATAATTCTTTCTTTTTTCCCTTTGTTTTCTTATTAACCGATTTTTGAAAAGGAAAAGATTATATTTAGTACTCTATAGTGTAAAATGTTTGAGAGAAAAAATCCAAATACTGTCGAGCACCGCTTGATGGAATACACATTTTGACACGAAAAAATATTCTAATAAGCGGGATATTCCTTTATCCGAGATCCAAATAATACATTGCAATGGTTTGGTACGTTGAAAATGCAGTAATACTAATCGGAATATTCTTTTAACCAATATTCTAATAAGCGGGCTCGACTGTATATTAAAAACTTCACTCAATAAACAACATTAATAAATTAAAATTTACGAAGTAAGGTTAGTAAAATTAATAAAGATAATAAAATTAATTTATTAATGTATTGATGCATCAGTAAAGGGCGCATTTATTTATCCATTTTTTAAAACAATAGTTACCTATCAAAATTAAGCCGAAAATATTTGAGCGAAAAAGATTACACGATATTTCTTGCACATTTGCTGATAAATTTGTTTCATTTAGTAACTTTTACAATAAGTAAATTATAAGATTACGAATTTCATACAGTAGCGCACTTTTTATTGCGCTCACAATCTGCTAAGGTGTAAATTAAAAAGTAATACATGTTTAATAGCGTTGCAAAATGCAGCGAACTCGATTTTATCACTTGACACCTGCGATGTTCAAACTCAGATTCGAACGATACGATTACATATCGAAAGGGCCATTTCGGAGCCGGCAAACACACGGGCTCTGATCCAATACTTAAATTAAAAAAATCTCCAAGAAACAGCGCCTCGGAGTTACGCACGAAGCGTCAAGACTTTTCAATATTAATCAGACCACGCAATGCTTACTGGAAAGATGTACAAATAAGATAACAGCAAAGGCGAGTGGCTTCGAGAGTGCTCTTAACGGTGGATGGTGGTTCGGTGTGAGAAATTTGCATTCAATTTCGACGTCTTCGGCAGCTGAAGACACCTCCGAGGGGTATTTTTACTGGTGTTGGTCAATAAAAAGGCGAAGCGTCGCATCAACGAAGCAACAGATCAAATATAAATTCATGTTGCACCTGTTAAAAGCTGTCACGTATGAGGCGAAAGGTATTAAAGCGTTGGTAATGTCACAATGATCTGATGATTGGTTCAGTTACATTCCCATTAAAGCTGTTGCGAAATGCTAGGTGTAAAATAAGTAAACGTGGCAATGTTGCTGCAGAAAAACAGGTTAAATAGCATTTCTTACATTTTTTATACCATTACTAACTTTGAATAACTATCTTATTTCGTTTAATGTCTCTATATTTCGACAAGACTCATGATACAGGTTAAGAGAATCTGTTTTTTTGTTGATGAGACGCTTCATGCTGCACCTGTTAAAAGCTGTCACGTATGAGGCGAAAGGTATTAAAGCGTTGGTAATGTCACAATGATCTGATGATTGGTTCAGTTACATTCCCATTAAAGCTTTTGCGAAATGCTAGGTGTAAAATAAGTAAACGTGGCAATGTTGCTGCAGGAGACAATCGAGCAGGAAAACATTCTGATTCGGTATCTTTGATTTTTATTTTTTTTTGTACCAGTACTATTTTAGTATTAACCATTTTAAATTGCAATTTCATTTAAGGTCTTTGCGATACCACCCATCATAAGGGTTAAACTTCATCAATTGATTTTTTCTTTGTAGAAAATATTCTCTACGTCAACGATTTCTGCAAAAAATAGTTCTATTTTTCCATATCATCCATCAGTTGCAGCAACTTGATAGTTTTGTTATTATATGATCTGCTTAATCAATCAATTGCAATCAATTAAACATGTTTCAATGGTGTCTGCCAAACTATTCACTTTTTTTCTTTTTGTGCTTTAGTTTCTGTGCCACACAGAAGCTAAATTCCTCGTCATTAACTTGTGAATGCCAATAACGCGGCTTAATTTAAAAGCATATTTTAAACTCATTTATCAATGGTAGTTAATCTCATTTTTTTTCTTCTTTCCTCAAGCAAACGACCACCTACTTCGAGTCTCCCAATAGTTATCAGATGCAATTTATTATACTGTAAATGTATGAAGTAATGAATTAAAATGTTTTAACTGAACGATTAACGATTCCCAAATGCATTAATATTTAACATTCTCAAAAGAAATACTGTTAAACAAAACCAAAAATCCCGTTATTGCGTTCTAATTAACCTTCCGCTTATTTAAAGCAAATTGCCATGCGTAAATGATTTTCAAAAAACTTCCCTTACGGTGGGAAAAAGTCTTTGGACCACACGTGCATCAATTATCAGAAATAATATCCATCCTAAAACTGGGTTAATAAAACGATGGATGAAAAATTGTTTTAAAAAATAATCCTGATTATAATAATCTAATCTCGCGCTATTTCTAAATCAGACACTGTTGAAGAATTTATTCAGTCCGCCTTAAGTCTCATGCTTTAATGAATTCCTGAGTGACAAGGCTGAAAGCAGTTGGTACTTAACTTGACAAACAACATTAATCGCTACCCAGTAGCACCATCGAACATGGGAAGAAGAATAAAGAAAATCCCTCGAAATCTTGTTCAGGAGTTCCAAACGACAGAATTGCTGATCCGAGACGATTCTCGCAAGAATATTTCAACAGACTATCTCCTGGAACAATTATTTACAAAAGAGAAAAACAAAGCCCCCCCCCCCCCTTTTCGAATAATCCTTTCCCTCTCTTCGGAGGAAGATGTTGGAATGACTGGATTGGATTGCCTAAGATTTTATTGCTGTGTAATTTTACCTCAAGATGGTAGTATCTAGTCTTCCAGCCCAGTCAAGGGGTGCCATTTTAAGTGCTACTTCGAATCTTTGGAATTTTTATGGCCGAGAAGCAGTCTATGTTCTGTTTTCGGAGGATTGTTGAGACTCCCACCTGCCGTTTAATTATTGGGTTATGGGTATTTACTAATTCATTCCCCCCGTGGTGAGCTTGGTGTAAAAACTCTAGGTAAATGACTGCGAATCAGCGCGGTTGGTTAGATAAAGATGTCAATTAGATGGGCGGAATTTGAAAAGATTAATTAGATGGCATCTGTTTACCGACACCTGCGTCGAGCAATTTTTTGTTTTCTTTTAAAGAAAACCTGCCTGCGTCTCACTCTCTTTGAAGAGTTATTGACTTTTAATTACCTTTTTCATTCAATGGTAATATTGAGCTCTGAAAGGGGAAATCAATAAATTATTAAGATATGAAATTGAATGAAATCACATCTCCAAAGTTATTTAAAGGATTTAACCGAGTCCTAAGCAGCATTGCATAGCAATTCAACCTCAAATTGCCACTCCCTCAAATTGGTGGTGTTTTTGACACCCGTTAAAACAACTTAATATAAATATCGATGGTACAGTCTATATCTTGATCCCCTCTTTTTTTTATACTCTGTGTGAGATGACAAAAGAAATAAAGCACTTTAAAAAGTCTTTCTATTTGCACACTCTCGGTGTTAGTTGGGGGGGGGGGGGGAGAGAAACTTTTTAGCCGTAGTCAGAAACAAAAATTGTACACACAGTTAATTATTGGTAAAATTAACAAATTAATCCCATAGCTGAAACAGGTTGGAGAGTAAGCATAGAATTTTGTGAATTTCGGACTTCCGGAAATATTCCATATTTTCAAGGCTTGCCTCGATTCAAATCATAGAATTAGAAACCTTTCTTACACTTATTCCTCAAACTTTACACATCATTTGGTGCGAAATTCGCATCCACCTGTAATAACGAGCCAAGAAATAAGAAGCACATTAAAATGCCAATTAATGAGCGAAAATGCGGTAAAATTTATTTATTCAGAAAATTTAACGGACATAAAGAGTTAGCTATAAATCTGCGAGCGACGACAGCTGAGTTGTCCGCGGCTCACGATTGAAACGAAGGAGATAATAAAAGTTATTACTCGATGTAAAATAGACACTCTGCACTTTTCACAGTTCATAATGAGACACTTTTTTAAAACTTTTATAAAAATATTTTATTACACTGTCCTGCTGGTGTCGACAAAAGGGGGAGAAGCTTTTTAATCGCTGCCAAATTGCGAAAATGAATAATAGTTAATTATTAATTGATAATAATATTGACGGATTAATTTCAAGTATGAACTTAAGCAGGCATAATTGAGGATTTTTGACTTTGAAACTTTTCAAACTTTGAAAGTAATCCAGCTTTTCCACGATATACAAATATTTTTATTCATTTATTTATATTTGCTGAAACTTATCAAACTTTGAAAACAATCCAGGTTTTCAAAGCTTTCCTCGATTTAAATTAATTCAAAAGCTTTTTGAAGGTTGTCCAATGTACCTATTTCCATTATTCAACTGTTACACACAATTGGGTGTGAAAGTTTCGTCTGCTTATAATAACAGGCTAGAAATAAAATATATGTTAACCCATTAATGCCTGACATTTTTTTTTCCAAAGATATTTTGTATACTGGTTACAAACGATATTTAATGGACAGGAAAAATAATTTAAAAATATTATGTAAAAAATAATTGTTTCATTTAGGAAAGAAACATCGTCTCTCAAAAGTTACGGTAGACAACAGAGGGTACATACTTGTTTTACTCAATTTTTTTTCTATGCCTACGATTTAAAAAGACATTTTATAAGAAGAAATAAAATCAGCAATTAACATAAACTGGGAAGCCGGGAATAACTTCGAAAACTTAGCTTTTTTTTCTTGAGATTGCGAACGATGTCATTCTTGATAAAGATCATATTAAAACTGCTACAGAACACACTTTACAATGGTTATATGCTGCAATCTGTAAATAACGAATTGAAAGAATACCAAGGTACTCTTTGAACACTATATTATTTGGTTGAAATGTTCATTTTGGGGAAATTCAGGCCCTTTTTTGGACCGTCCTGTTATAAGGACGCTAGGCATTAATGGGTTAAAATACCAATTAGTAAGCAAAAATGTGGTAGCGTTTATTTATTCGGAACATTTGACGGGTATAAAGAGTTAGCTATAAATCTGCGAGCGACGACAGCTGAGTTGTCGGTGGGCTCACGATTGGAACGGAAGAGATAAAAGTTACTACTCGATGTAAAATAGACACCCCGGCACTTTTCGCAGTAATTCCACAGACCGTAATGAGGCGCGACGGATCTAAATGTTCCTGATTTGGCAAAGAGTTGAGGACTTTGTTTGCTGAGCATCAACGAGAAAATTTGCAAACTTCACGACCATGACGACTATTTAGCCGCTTATCTCCGTTTATGCATATATCTTTATGTATTCAAGCGTTTTATCATGCACGCTTTTCGCAGTAGAAATTAATCGTCGTTGTTGCTGAAAATCAGGAGTTCCTCCTAATGCTTTGGTTAGAACAAGTGTGATGTCTTAGTAATTAGTGTTTTCTACTGTGCTTGCAAAATTGCAATTATTTGCTTTTTTTTTTTTTTTTTGCTTTATTAACGTTGTTTATAGTGTTTTTCTCCTTACCATGTCAAATGTTTTCACTTCTTTCGCTTTTTTTTAACTTATCTCATATTTTCACAAACACTATGTGATTTGGAAAATGAAAACAGTAGACTTTTTTGACACTAACCCCAACTAGATATGCAATATGATTAATTCAGCGTAAAACACAAGATGAAATCTTTGACTTTCTCTTTTTTTTCCTTTGAGTAAACCTTTCCTTAAAAGTCACAGATACGAAACAGTAATATTTCTTCTTATCGGAATAGAGAAATATTCCTTGGTCATATGGCGCCGTGTTGAGTTTTTTTCCTATCTTGACCTCCCACTAAACAAACACAGATAAAAAAGAATACATTTGATTTTCTTTCCTTTGTTTAATCACAAAAACAAAATAAATATTGTTTTGTTTTTTTAGGAAACTAAAAGTGAATAACATACTTCGCTGCTATTATAATAACTTAATTTGTATATTCAAACTTCATGAAATAAATATATGTATTTTTTTGTTTACGTCAAAAGTTTCGATTTAAAAACGCTTTTGCAAAAATTCTCTCACTTTCTGAGCATCTTTCAAATTACTTTAAAATAAATTAGTTTGCATTTTACTTTAAATAGTCTCCTACTGCTACCTTTTTATGTACACGTAGTGCAGATTAGCTTGACATAGTATCTGTTTAATTTGTTCAAGGTACTTGGTTTTGCATTTTGTCACCTTTCACTGCACTGTCAAAAATGAAACTCTCATTTTTGACGATTCGGCAATCCTCGAGCACTATTGTCTAAAATTTTTTCGTGCGACCTCCGCCGTATCTGCGCACGCGTCAAGTTTCTTCGAACTTTCTCGAAATAGGGGGGAAAAGCAACCAGGAAGTAGTAAGCAAATAAAAGCTGAAAGCATCGGGACGTGCGCATCCTAAACCTATCTCCCCTTTTTCAGATGGAAGCGTCCGTGGCTGCCAGGCGCACAAAACGCAAACAGACATTATTTCGTTGTTTTTTGAAAATATTTTCGTCACCCCATTAAGTGATATTTGATGAAACGAGAGCTTTCAAATCTTTGATGAAATTACTTCATTCTGATTTCGTCACATTGCTACGCATTCATGGAGTTTTGGGAGGCATTTCATTCACGGAATATAGTAATCTTTTTTTTAAATTTATTAGTGTGTTTGTATTTGTGATCAGCTGCATGTTTATGCATGTAATTCTATGTGTTGCATTCTTGCATGGACTTGTTGTGGAATTTCAGCAAGGTCAATTACGGATTCAGTGTGTATTCTTCGAATGAATATCAGGTCTTGGGAATGCAGGCTTTTTTTTTTTTTTTAAGTCTTGTATCAAGGGAGGAGTAATTCGGCAATGACTCTATTTAAAATTTGGAACAACATCTTTAAATTAAATTATTTGTCAATTAGTCTCTAGAAAGTTCCATCGAACTAAAGACTCTATTTCGACCGAAAAATCTAGCCTTCGACAGAAAAAGAGAGCATGATCGATAATTTGACGAAACTTGCATGAAGAAAATTTTCGTTACATTCGACGAAATTCGTATCTTTAACAAGCGATGAAAGGAATTTTTTTTTTTCCATTTGATCAAATCTTAGCTCGAGGCATTTAAAAAGAAGCGATTTTGTCCAAAATGAAGAAAATTTTGTCAAATTTTAGAGTCCATTTCTAAGGAGATTTATATTCAGGGGTGTTTCAATATGAGATCACGGGAAGTCACTGCAGTCTCCCAAAATTTTTCATATTCGGCAAATCTTGCTGTTGATTCGGCAATTTCGGAGACGTATCACAATATTGTGATTTTTTTTTTCTCTTTTCAAATTTTTAAAATTATTTTTCAATGTTGCCTATTAGTCCTTCCCATTAAACATAATGTGTGTATGATATGTGTGCATCATAGTGCAAGCTTATATTTTATCATTCGGTAAATTTAGAATTTCCCCCTTCCATTCTACCTGGGGTGCCTTTGCCTGTAATGTGGGCCAACCATATCTATTCATTATCAGTGCTTATTACGCGGTCAGATTTGCTCAAGAACTTCCCGGCAGAGGTTAACTAAGAAGGTGCTAACGTGGCAAAAAGAACCCCAATTTATGGTCGCCGCCCACCCCCACTTGCATGCGACAGGCCTCTTTTGTTCCTAGACACGCGCTCGGCAGCTGATCCAATTGCATGGAAGCCACCTGCGAAAGAATACACAAACTCTGCTAACAAGATGACGATATTCGGTAGGGGCCCTGGTTCTTCCTGGTTTACAACGAAGAAGTTTGTTGGTCAGAAAATGTTGATGCTGGTTTAACCAAGATTCAAAACATCGAGGATTACGCACAAACATAGTGACAGCAAAGAATTATACAAAATGTCCCTCCAATATCGGATGGAATTTGTATTACATGAATGTCGTTCATCATTATCGGTCAATATTCATCATCATTGCAGCCGAGTTACTAGAATAAGTAGGTGATCTTTCAGGACTTCAGGACGTATTTTTACGTAAATATTTTTTACGAAAGTATATTTATATACTTGCATGTTTGTGTGTGAGTAAATGAGATGTTGGTATGTGCGTATCTTTTATTTATTTTTATCTTTTTTACTTGTATTTAAGCAGAGCCTAATTTACCAAAAGGGCAACGAATTACTACCAAGGGACCCATCCAGACTCCTAAAAATTACAAACCATTTCAGAAATTGCACCTAAATATGGCTTTAATTTGTTGATAAGGGTGTTTAAAATCAAACACCTTTAATAAAACATAAAGCAATGTCGCTATTGATACCAAAACTTAAAATATTTCTCAATCTGGCATTTTTCTTTGGCAGTTAACACCCTCAGTGTACCCCTGTCTGTAGAATATGTAATAAAAGAAAAGGCGTGAGCGTGATAAAGTGAAAAAACAAAGTAAAAAAAAAAGCAAAATTATCACGAAAGCACACCAAATAGCAATTTCAAAGCTGCAATCAAGCCTCTGCATCAGTACAAAAAGCTCAGCACACACGACCGCAGTGATGGAACTCAGTTTTCTGTTACTGCAAATAGATTTTCCTCCCAAAGTTAAATTACATATTTTATTCCTACTGTGTTCACTGTGCATCAAAATTTTAATAAATCCATATAACTTTTGGTTGATAATTAAGAAATCTATGGGATAGACCAAAGAATTAAGGAAACATAAAGCAGTCAGTAAAGTAACCAAAAAATAAAGCAGTCAGTAAATTAACCAAAAAATAAAGAATCATAAGTCAAAAATTAACCTATCACACTCAATTATACAAGTGAGATACCAATGATAAAACGTGCAATTCTAATTTTTCCAATTCTTCAATAAATGAAACTTTAACACTTTCTGAAATGAAAATGGCAACGCAATCTAGAGGCGTTCCATTAAAGAACTCTTCCAGTATTGATCGTTTGAGTGCATTTTACTTAAACGCAGCTTTCGATTAATTTTTTTTTTTCCTATTTTCTTAAAGAGGTCATCAAGTTGCAATTTTGCCAAATAAGATAAAAGGTGAAAAATTGATAAGAGAGAAGAATTCAAGATGCTATCTGTAGCTGGTGATTGCTTTAAAATATGGAAAGTTGAGTAAAGTAATTTAATTATTGCACTAAAAATTGGCAAAATGAAAGCTTTATAAAATAAATCATTTGAATTTCAAGAAGATTTTCAACTTAATGATAAAATAAATGATAAAAATTAATTTTGAAATATTATTCTGCTAATCAGATGTGCAAAATAAATAGATTAGTCATCTTAAAGATGATCGTACAAGAGGCTCTAACTGTTTCTCCGACGATCTATAACGAGAAATTTTAAATTCAAAGCTCATTTATAATTCGTAGGTGTTTTGGGAGTACAGGAAAATATGAATAAAATTTTCAAATATTTTTTTCTACATGAAATTCAATTCATATTGATAGTACAGTGATGCAAGTCTGAAAGCACTGTTCAGAATACTTTTTGAGCGCTGTTCCCTTTTTAAGAAATATTTTAAAACTATTTGAAACAATTTTTAGAGAATTTCTGAGAACACGTATTGAGTTAAGCACTTTTTAAAAAAATTTGAGAACTCATTCGAGTACATATTTTAATCTGTTACTTTTACACTGTCATATTTTAAAATACTTCTGGGGAACTTATGGTGCCCCAAATAATATGTTCTCAAATGTGTTCCCAGGTTTAAAATTTGACAAGTATCGTGAGAGCAGAACTCATTTCTGTACACTTTCGGAACACTTCCCTTTATAGCAGAACAGATTCGTAACACATTTCAGTACACTTTTTTTGCTTCGCAGCACATTTTAGCACACATTGAGATAATTTGAGCTCTTTTCTGAATCAAAGTTCTCCAAACATATTCCTAATGTGTGTTAAGAATTAGTAGTGTAGAAAAGAAGGGAAACATTTAAAAAGCTTTGAAAAGATACACTTATGAAATCAAACTATGTTTGTGTTGTGGTTATTTTAAGAATACGAATTAACCTTTTTCAGTGCTCAAAAAAGCCTTTACCTGTAAAAGGGAAATTACTCTACAGTGTTCAAGTAAATACTTTTATGATAAGTTAAACAGTCAACAGTTTAAACCTCCAATGCGTTCCCAATTTGTGCAGGGAAATCGTAGTGCAGAAAAGAAAGTAAAACTTAAAAAACATCTGGAAAAAAAATTAAAACTAAATTTTACTTGTACAGTTATTTTAATAATGCGAATTAACCTTTCTCAGTGCTTGAAAAACTCTATAAGGCTACAGTGGATACAAAAAATGATTTTTTTTTTCAATTGCTGATCTATATGTCTAAAACTTTTTGTGTGTTTTTATTATTGTATATGTTCTACATCTAAAAGCATAAAAAACCAAATAGGTGCAAAAACAATGAAGAAATTTAAAATTAATTTTTTTAAACAAAATTTCATAATGCTCGATGCGTCACAGTTTTTTTTTTTTTTTTTCAGACTTTGAATTTCTACTTAATTTCCAATCATTAGGCATGATTGCATAAATCTATGCAATTAAATGCAATGTTTTATGAGATAGTTAATAAAATGGCTGAAAATGAAAATTTTCAGATGAAAAATTTATAAATATTTTCATTTTCAGCCATCTTTTATAAACTATCTCATAAAACATTGCATTCAATGCATAGATTTATGCAAACATGCCTAATGATTGGAAATTGAGTTGAAATTCAAAGTTTGAAAAAAAAAAATTGTGACGCATGGAGTATTTTGAAATTTTGTTAAAATAACACTGGTCGACAGTGTTTTACTAACAACAACCAAATTATTATTTTTATTACGTATTCATATAGTTATTTAAATACCTGCAAGTAAAAAAGTTCCACCACGTCTCAATTTTCCGTAATAAAAAAAATAATTTTTTAGTATTCTTTATGATTTTCGCACAAAATGCCTATTTTTGGAGGGAAAAGGAGCAAAATATTAACTCCTAAATTTTTTTGGAGGTGAAGGGAGACTCAAAGTCCGAAATCATGACCATCGATAACAAAAAGGGGGGACGAGGGGAGTGTATCCCCTCAAAATATGCAAAAAATCATGAAAAAGTATCTTTTTATTCTGGTTTCTTTAATATGACGTTTTAAATTTTTTTTCTGGTGTAAAATCAGAGTATAAGACCCCCTCCTATTATTCCTATGCCAAAAAAAAATTTTCGTGCTGTAAAATAAAAAATAAAAATAAAATAAAAAAAAAGAACGATCTTATGACTGACGCACGCTAAATACGAGCTGTATCAGAGGTTGCGGGGGGGAAGGGGGGGGGGGGTCGGCCAAAAGTGGAGAGTGATGGAGAGGAAAGGGGCCATATTTGGATTTTGGAGATAATTTTACATAAGAACCAGCCGTCTTTCTGAAGACATGTCATGTGTCTCGTATTTAGCGTGCATCAGTCACAAAATCGGTTTTTATTTATTTATTTTTTATTATTATTATTTTTTTTACAGCGCGAAAATTTTTTCGGACGTAGGAATCATAGGAGAGTGTCCTATCCTCTGATTTTACATCGATTTTTTTATAAACGTCATTTTAAAAAAACAAGAATGAAAAGATCAATTTTGGTGATTTTTTGCTCATTTTGAGGGGGTACACCCCCCTAAGAACCCCTTCTTTGCTATAAGTGGTCATGATTTTGAACTTTGAGTCTCTCTTGAAACTTCAAAAAAAGTTAGGAGTTAATATTATGATCCTTTCCTCTTGAAAAAAGGAGTATTTGATATTTTTTTTCAGTTATGCTCAGTACTTTTTAGAAATTCATAACAAAAAAACTGTACGTGCCACAGCTTTTTTACTATTATTTTTGAATTCTACACTGCAAAATTAGTCAAAAACAGTTCATTTCATCTTTGTTAGGGAAAAAAAGGGGAAATTTGTCGACTAGTGTAATTTTAAATTAAAGAAAAGTATTCATTGTTTTTGCGCCTATTTGTTTTTTTTATGCTTTTAGATGTAGTAAATATACAATAATAAAAGCACACAAAGTTTTAGACATATAGATCAGTAATTGAAAAAAAATCTTTTTTTTTGTCCACTGTAGCCTTAATTGCAAGAATGAAATTGCTCAACAATGTAACAGGGCATACTTTTATGATAAGCAGTCGTCAACATCTCAGATCTTAAGACAACTATCAAGGTTATTGTATGAACAGTAACTCCTAACAATCTTTTCAGTTGTCCGCAAACAACTTCAGTAAATATAAATAACCATTTAGTGCAAACTTGCTGATTATGAATGTCGACATCAAAAACAGCTTAAGATTTTTGCTAAAGTCGGCATTCAAGACGCTGAATACTATTCATATCCCCAGACATTTACTGCACTTCGCTGGCTAAACAACCTTTTGTTTCAGTTACGGTTGCGAAAAAGAGAATAAAAATTTCACGGAGCTATCAGCTGCATAAATTGTTTCCTAGTAAAATTTTATTGCAGAAAAGTTTCTTCGCACGAATTATAATCCAACTTTTATAACCAGTTGAACCCTAACACAGCTTTTAAATAAATATTTATTTTTATTAGAGCAGGAAGAAATTTAAGAAAAAATATTTTTATTTACGTAATAGATTTTATGAGATTATACAATACTTTTATTTCTTTAACTAAAGTTTGAGGATAATATTGGTAAGGAGATAGTTGGAAAAGATGTAAATTTTCAATGCTAAGTAAGTATTTAAAATAATTGTAAAACTACGACCTTGGAAGGTTTTTATAGCAGTTTTAATGTCTAAAGTTTGATGCACATAGTTTCCTTATGTATTGAACTCTATGACAACTGTGTAGAACATGGAAAGCAAATGATCCATTGTTGTATGAAATATTGATGCTCAGCTATTTCATTCTCAAAACGTAAGTTCAACACTTCGAAAAAAAAAACAGATAACTTAAAATATAATGTGTGAAATACAAATAAATGGAGACTCAGTTTATGAAAATATGATGAGTTGATAAAATAAATTCAAATTAATAAACAAAGTGTTAAGTCTAATCGTCCTATTTTCCTGACAATGACCCATCACGTAGTATACATATACACGCAAATAAATGGAGAATCAATTTAAAAAATATGATTAGTTGATGAAAACTGTTAAAATTGATCAACAAATTGTTGGACAAAATCCGTAATATTTTAGTGACGACGACTTTCTTATTATGTTAAATGAGACTACGCAGTTTTATGCTAGCTTTCAAGTTTCAGATAAATGTGTTAAATTTCGCTTACCTTTTTTGATATGGTAATTCTAGATGCAGAGCCTGATTTACAAATGGATCTATAAATTTACTAATACACCGCATGGGGGGGGGGGGCATATTGCATGTTTTCCAATTTCAATGCAGACCAAGGTAGTTTAAATAAAGCAGTTTATTTAAAAATGAGCTAATTACATTGTCAACGGAGGCTAAATTTCGTATTTCTAAGTAACACACATGCAAAGAAAAACCTCCCTTTATATGCAGAGAAAAATATTTGATCGTGTAGTTCAGTACTGTTGCTGTTATTTTAATGAAAACGCCTTTCATCGTAAAGCTGTTTCCATACTGTTACGAAATTCGCTAGTTTTTAATAAAACAGTTGACTAAAATAAATTACGGTGCTCTTGAGTGTGTTACGTTTTAAATTTATACGGCATTCTCGTTATTTGAGAAGGAAGTGCTGCCTCTGTAAGAATTCCATCTCGTGTGCGCAATTTTATCGCACTTCACTTGCTAAGTTTTCAATCCGAAAAGCACGCAAGTTGAACTAAAATTATCTGGAGTTGTGGTTGAAAAGTGATATAGCAGAGAAAATTAAATTTCTGCAACTCCTTTTAGACGTTATAATGTGCGAAAAATATGAGTGCGTCAGGTTTGTTGGGAATTACTTTTTAACATAAAAGTGGGGAATCTAAAGTTGAAAAGTTTATTCTTTTTTTGGACTGTCAACGAAGTGTTCTTTTCTTACTTTGAATAATGTTTATTAAAATAGGGCTTTAAAAAACCTTTAAAGTAATGAAGAAAAATAAATACCTTTGTGTGATTGCTGTGAAGTTTTAATCCATTGTTAAAGATGCACAAATGTACAGGTATACTGCAGACACGTGTTTCGGGGCTACAAGGAACCCCTTTTTCAATGCATAAAGTGTGAGCTTTAGCATGAAGAATCATCCGATAAAAGCTTTCCGATAAAAGATTCTTTTCATGCATTGAAAAAGGGGTTCCTAGTAGCCCCGAAACACGTGTCTGCAGTCTACCTGTATATTTGTGCATCTTTATCGTTGGATTAAAACTTCCCTTTAAAGCAATCTTTGGGCAGTTGAAATTAAAGAAGGTGATCTTCAGTTCAAGAAGCTGATAAACTATTACACTGCTAAAAATAAACTGTTGTTTTTACAGTACAATAATGGCAGCAGAGGTTTCAGTTTAAAACTAAAATGCACAGTTATAAACTAAAATTAGCTCTAATTTATATATAACTGCTAATTTTACAGTTCATTACTGTGTATTTTACAGTTTTAAACTGTAACGTCTGCTACCAGTATTGTACTGTAAAAACATCAGTTTCTTTTTTGCAGTGAACTCGTGCTCCTAAATATATAACAGCAATATATGTAATAATAATACAGTCGACGCTCGTTATAACGACCACACGTTATAAAAACCATCCTAATATAACGACCGGTGAGAAAACCCCCAACTGTATCCCAATATACTCTATGTTCTACCTCTTATAGCGACCACTCGTTATAAAGACCGTTTTTTGTAGGACGGAGACGGTCGTTATATCGAGTGTCGACTGTATATAATATATATATTACAGTCGACGCTCGATATAACGACCGTCTCCGTCCTACAGAAACCGGTCTATATAACGAGTGGTTGCTATAAGAACATAGAGTACAGTTGGGGGTTTTCTCACCGGTCGTTATATTAGGATGGTCTTTGTAACGTGTGGTCGTTATAACGAGCGTCGACTGTATAATAATGTATGTTATTTTCATCAGTGTATAGCAATTTAAAATATTTCAATCGAGGAGCAAGCCGCCGCAAGATGTGATTAGCAATTGTTAAAGACGTCAAAAATAGTAATATTTTTCTGTGAATGGTCTCTTATAAATTGATAAATGATTGCTTGTAAAATAATATAAAAGTGAAAAAAAGGTAAACTTAATGATTGAAGATAACTTTTAATCACTAAACTCATCAATAGCTCTTCCTCTGTCTTATTTGGTGACAAGGCGCATCAATTCAAGTTTACAACGATTTCGGCATTTAAATAATCATTATTTTCATCATTTTGTATATAAAAAAAAAGTATATTGTTTTCTTTAGTCCGTTCATACTTTTTAACTATTTGCTTCTCACTTTTTAGCCACTTTTCAATAAATCTGTACCTCAGAACCAGACTAACGTAGGTCCATTTTCGTCATTTTTCAATAGAGGGGAAAAACCATTGTCGAATACATGCAAAGGATGGGACTCACGCTCTTTTCACGCTGCTGAATAATTGTGGAGGAATTTGTTTTATAGAATACTGTTTTAATGAGTCGATGTGGAATAAGATTCTTACATGCAATGAAGCAATAAAGTGAAAATGGCCATTTTTGGACTGACGTCGTTCTGGTTCTGAGGTACAGAAATAAAGTTTCATATTTTGATGCACTTAAAATTTTGTCATTGCTTCAGATATCTCTCTTCTGGTGTGCTCTCTTTATCTTGTAACTTCTTTTGCCATTTATACTATCGTCACTTTTAGAAATTAAGTGCTGTCTTCGCTTCGGCTATCGGCCTCTTTGGGATCATAAAATTTTCATCATTTCCTTTTAACGTGTAAGCTTATTATCTTTGTGAAGTCTAATCTTGTCTATTTAACAACCTTACTTAACTTTTGTAGAAAGTATATGATCAACAAATAGTAAAGTATTCTTTAGCGTGCTGCATATGTTCTTTTTTCTTACGCGCCTTCAGTTTCTATTATTTATTTTTATTTTGTAATCTAAGATAAAAGGGTGACATAAAAATTCTTACACAAATAAAATAATAATAAATTTAAAAAACTTAGATACTTTACTATTGACTTTAACCATGAAAATAATATCTTTGCTATAAATTAGAATCTTAGTATAACTTGCTTTCTTGAACTTCAGTCTCGGTTCAGGAAAAGGACAGTTCCATTTTTTGTCAGCTATGGTGCTTTACTTTGAAATATTTGAAGAAAAATTATGTCTTTTGTTCTGTACAAGATCGAGACATCTCCAATTAATATTCCATGAGATACTAAAGGAAAAGAGATGTAGCAAATAACATTTCGGAAGAAGAACGATATAGCTCCTCAACAACTCAATGATAGATAGTTGGGGAGTTAAAGGGTTTTTCTTGTTTAGCCCAAGAGAAGTATTGTTTTCTTATCAGGACCAAATATTAATTGAATGATTTTTAAAAACTCAAGTACTGGATTTGGTTGATTGTAGCGTTTGAAGAAAAGAGAGTACAAGTCCGATGCGTAAGAGTTAATTACACAAAGGTGACATTATAGTTCATTGAAATGTCATCGACACTGGTTTCAACGATTGACTTATTTTTTTAAATTGTATAAAAATAAATATTCGATTTTTTCCCCTTTTTTTAAAACAATCTTGAAATAATTATTGTTTTCATTTGACAGCAGAAGAATTTTGATCTTTTCATTATTCTATGCCTGTAAAACAAACTCGTAAGGACTATATCCAATCGCCTTTGGAGAATATATTCAATGTTCTTGAGAGTATATTTAATGATTTCTGAATTATATGCAATTTGAATTCTGAAATTTTGAATTCAAATTATAGTTTTCGCAATTATTACTGCAATGGAAGCCATTTCTAGGAACAAAAAAAAAAAAAAAAAAAAACGAACGAATAGGATTCTATCACAATTTGTAATTGCGAAAAATGTAGTTTCAATTCAAGATGTAAAAATTTACTATGGATATTGCTATTACTATTATTATTATTATTATGTTTTGTGATTCCTGTTTTTTCTTGCTTTTTTTCCAAATTGGGACTGTATTCCTTTTGTACAAAACTCTTCCAACTGTAAAATGCACAGTAATAAACTGTAAAATTGTTAGCAGGGCCTGATTACTGAGTAGGCCAACTAGGCCGCGGCTTAGGGCCCCCACAATTTATGGGCCCCCAAATGGCTGAAATTGCTGTAGTCAATGCCTGAATTTGTTTTATCCCATGCTTAAAATTGAAAAGATTCATTATGGGGGGTCCAAAAAAAGTTTTTCCCTAGGGCCCCGTGATATCTTAATCAGGCCCTGATTGTTAGTTAATTTTAACAACAGTTATAACAATACTAGTTAAGGATTCCGGGCTGTTGTGCCGTGTTCTGAATGGCTTTAATCCATACGTTTCGATCGCAACTGCGGTGGTCATCTTCAGTGGGTGTCGTTGATTAATTTGGCGACATGTGAAATTTCGAACTGCTGCAAGATTTTAAATTGAAAACGCAGCGCCCTCTACCTTCCGGCTCGAGATTGACATATGACTGGATGCCAAAGCTTGTTAACTTTTACAAAAGTTAACAAGCTTTAGTAAAAGTTAACAAGCTTTGGCATCCAGTCATATGTCAATCTCGAGCCGGTAGGTAGAGGGCGCTGCGTTTTCAATTTAAAATCTTGCAGCAGTTCGAAATTTCGCATCAGTCGCCAAATTAATCAACGACACCCACTGAAGATGACCGCCGCAGTTGCGATCGAAACGTATGGATTAAAGCCATTCAGAACACGGCACAACAGCCCGGAATCCTTAACTAGTATTTACTCCGGCCGTGAAAGCCTTCATTCTTACAGTTATAACAATAGTTTATTTTTTGCAGCGCAGTCGGCCCCAACATCTGTTTTTAGTTTCACCCGCTATGATCCTTTACTTTAGGATTTGACCCCTTTAGCAAATGACTGCTTCATGAAAGCTAAAATAACGCTTATCTCATTTTGTTTATACAATTTCAAACAGATTTAGCAGATATCTTAATGATACGCAGCCAAATGTATTCAAATGACTCTACGAGCATGACAAATGGAAATTGTGTTTCGACAGATTGATTTGATTAGATCGATTTTAGAATCATTCGATATTGATCGAAGTGTACGATTATTTTCGAAAGTAGTTACGCGTGACTCAGATGAAGACATTTTTATATCATTCCTAGGGGGGGGGGGGTAGATAGTTTTACAAAATGTTGATCATTATCAAGGTTTGAAACAATAATTGTTTTGTATTTGTAAACGAAATGGCGAAATTTGCTTTTGAAATATTATCTACGCCATATCCGAAATAAAAGGAAACCATGTCTCCAACCCGTTACGTTATTTATTGCGTATTTAACCCATTAATGCCTGACATTTTTTTTCCAAAGATATTTTGTATACTGGTTACAAACGGTGTTTAATGGACAGAAAAATATAACAAAAAAAATATTATGTAAAAAAAATAATTGTTTTATTAAGGAAAGAAAAATCGTCCCAAAAAGTTACGATAGACCCCAGAGGGTACATACTTGTTTTACTCAAAATTTCTTCTGCCTACGATATAATATTTAAAAAGACATTTTATAAGAAGAAATAAAATCAGCAATTAACATAAACTGGGAAGCCGGGAATAACTTTGAAAACTTAGCTTTTTTTCTTGAGATTGTGAACGATGTCATTCTTGATAAAGATTATAATAAAACTGCTACAGAACACACTTTACAATGGTTATGTGCTGCGATCTGTTAATAACGAATTGAAAGAATACCAAGGTACTAATTGAACACTATTGTTTGGTTGAAATGTTCATTTTGGGGAAATTCAGACCCTTTTTTGGACCGTCCTTTTAAAAGGACGCTAAGGCATTACTGGGTTAAGCCAAATAAATATTGCAATCGAACCTCGTTAAAAGAAACTCCAAGTTCGTCTTAGCAGTAACTCGTTTTAAGCGTGTTCGGATTAACGATTAAAAATTAATTAAATAACTGAATAAAATTTAGGTAAATAGAAAGATAGGTGGCATTGTGTGTATGTGCTTCATGTGTATTTCAAACGGAGATAAGGACTCAAAATAGGATATATCTTAATTTTTATAATTTGATTATCTGAAAACTGTTTTTATCATTATTATTAAAATTATTTTATTATTATTTATTTATTTATTTGATTTTTCAAGAAATGGGTGGGGAAGACAGAAAATGGTGTTTTTCTAGTTTTTTTTAACTCTCGAATGGCAATTACTCATATCAGTTTCAGGGGCGCAGTGAAAATTCGGTAGTGCTCCAGAAGTATAGGTGAAAATTATACCAATGCTTACCATATTACCATTGTACTATATTTTGCAGTCTGTATACAAGCTAATAAGTAAGGGAGGTACGACCAAAACTTCACTTCCCAGAAGAAAATTCTGCCCTGTTAAAACCACCTACTATAAGCATCTTGTTCGGAGGAGCAAGGGCTACCCCTCACTTCCAAAAATAAAGGGGCTTGGCCCCTCCACTTTTCTGAGTTCAAAATTAAAAATCGATGGAGAAATGATAGCGTTGATCGATTTATGTGTTTAAAGAAAGAAGATTTAACGTATAACCGTGTGCTTTACATAAGAAATAAAAGATTTGAATTGAAAGGAGAATGTCTACAGTAGCTGTGCGATGTGCGTTGGCGATCTTTGAGGTAATGGTCCAAGTTTTTTCAGAGATCATTCAAGCGTTACTAACATTAAAATCCAAAAACAAAGCCCAATTAACCAATAAAAAAATCAGCTTTAACGGCTCATCCCTTCCCCGGTTACTTTGCCCCCCCCCCCCCACACATACACTTTTTGAGTGTACCAGTCCTCTATGCCCCTCCTTCTCTTCCATCTCAGGAAAAAAATTCTGTCTGCACTGTCTAAGTGTGAAAACACACTTACTATTTTTTCCAAATTAACAGCAACTCCTCAAAGCTCTTGAGTTTAAGCCATGCTGGCCAAAATTTTGTTGGCCATACTGGTATGTTAATAATCAGAGACGCAGCCAGGAGTGGATTTGGGGATTTAATAAAAAAGCCTTTCAAATTTCATAAAATTTCCTTCCATGACCACAGAAAAGCACTAAAATTAACCACACACCCCTCCAAAGTTTAATCATATCTCTTGTATTTTTTTTTTTTTTTCTGGCTGCACTACTTTAAATAGTCGCTCAAGTGAGGATTGTATGAAATGACCTAACTTCCCAAGGCAACATTCTGATCTTTTATGACCTCCCTACCCACCGGGCACCCCCATGAGAAAATTCCTGCCAATTAAATTGCCTAGCCATACTTGAGAAATTGCATATCATTCACTAAAATGTTTCAAATTTTGGAAAGAATAAACCAGCTTCTTGAGAGATACTACTTCAATATAAATTTACCTATATTAAAACTAGCTTGGATGCTAATATTTTGCGGAAATATTGGACCTATTGTAGTTGAGTTCCTTATTTTGTTGAAAATTAAAGATCTGTTGACGCAGGTAACTTCACCAAATTTTGAGGCAGCAAATTGGTCTCAAAATCTTTTTAATGACAAAATCTGAATTTATATAAATTTTTATCGAATTAAAACAATGAATCGTAGAGATGCGCATTTTAGCATCTTCATAATAAACACATAATTAGTTCAACCAATGAAACTTTCTCTGTAGCACATAACGTTAAGAGTTCAAACTGCAATTCGTGCAGTTTACAGATGTTAATGACTATTAAAAAAAAAAAAAAAAAACTTCATTTACAGAAAGAATTGTCCTTAGCTTCAGAAAATCTTAACTTATTGATTTAGGGATCCGTTTCCTACTCAAATTCATAGCAATTTGTGAGGAACACGCAAATTTTATCAATGTGGAATTTAATAATTTAATGCTCGACTAAAACTTTGCTCTTCCTTTGGCTGCGGTCTAGGTATAGTGCAGCTTCAAAATTGCTATTTAGGAGAAACTTACCAAGAAGTTCTTTGAAAGTGCATCTAAGGCAAACTCATATAATTCGGAGAATTGGATAAGGGTAAACAGAGGCTTAGTCAGACATTGCTTTTACTTTTGAAGAGATCTTGCAAAATATTGATCAACACGCATAAAATTATCTTATTAACGATAGTCATCGACTAGTGGATGATCACATCTCCCGTCAAGTGAGTGTCAGTAATTTAAAAAATAAAGTTTCAAAAGCTTTCTCAAAAGGAATTTGCAACAATAGATTCCTTCTATAAATTCAAAAAAGAAATTAATTAACAGTCAAGGGGTAGAAAATGTATTTTTGCACTGCGTTTATTTGTTGTTTTGTTGCATCACTTTTCGTTTAAATCCCAAAAATGTCGAAATCAACAACTCAACGTCTGCAGAGTTTTTGGGAAGGGAAAAATTCTCAATTCGGCGACTGATAAATACGAGTATGCACACAGCACTGCAGACATATCATACATACATACCATTTAATGAGAAGGGGCTTTAGGCATCATTAAAAAGCAATTAAAAAATAAATTAATTAAATGTTGCTTTTGTGTCTCCAAGCTCATCGAATCGGTAAGCAAACTTAGCCTAATAAACTTTTTCGGAGGTCCCGGTATCCTCCCATCGAGGTGCCCCATTAAACAACACCAAACCCAGATAATATAGACGAACTCGCGAACGCCGTTCGCAGAAAACTTTCGAAGTTTGCAGAAAATTTTTGCATTTTGTTAAAAAAGTTATAAATTTAGGAAGTTTTCTATCTGAAATATGTCTTGATTTTGTTCATTGTGGGGCAGTAGCTTGTTACATACGAAACTGACACATTCATTAATCATGACGGATTGACAACCAACCTCATGGTAGAACCTGCACTTCATACAACTTGATATTTTTGTCGTTGGTAGCACTTTAGGATTCAGAAGCCCACTTTTTTTTTGCAGAAAATTTTAAAGAAATTATTTAAGTTTGCAGACAGTTTTACATTTTATCTAAGTCTGAACAACACCATAAAATTTCTCCCAGTTTCTCTTTAACAATAACACACATCAAAAAAAAAAAATTTACTTTTATGTACCAAATACTAACGCTGTAACGATATTAACAGTTTTCGAAAATGAAATTGTTCGTCAGTGTTCATTTAACGCTCAGATAGCCTCAGACCTTATACAAGAGAGGAACTTTAACTTACAACGCAGGAATTTAATTTTGAGATTCAAGGAATGTACCTGGGCGCAGGTGCCCCCTATCTTGTGCCACTACTTTGATCACACGGATATCGAATAAGTTGGAATGAAGGGCACTCAGGTACTAGTTTGAGCACATAGATGTTGAAAAATTTAGAATGAAGAGCATTTAGCCACTACTTTGAGCACAAGGGTACTGACAGTGACGGACACAGAAAAATTTTCGAGCGCCCAAATTGTATTTGATTGCATCCTTTCAATTTTACCGGAATGCCTTGAATAACTGTAAGAGATCAGTGCAAATTTACAGTATAATAGAGAATTCAAAATGCTTAAAATTTATTTAGTTATCTTTAATGTGACAAAATTTAAGTTAAAAAAGGTTGTTAAATTCCAGTCACTGCATCGATACAATAAAAGAAAAGCCACTCAAAATGTCATTCAGAGTGGCCATTCTCAGTCTGATTTTATTTTAGCGAGGCTTAAGCCCTCTAGCCCCTCCCCTGGATACGCTAATGGATGTTGAAGAAGTTAGGATGAAGAGCATTAGCTATTACTTTGAGCAGATGGATATTGCAAAATTTCGAGTGAAGTACACTTAGCCACTACTTAGGACGCACGGATATTGACGAAGTGAGAATGAAATGCACTCAGCCACTACTGTGAGTATATGAATATTGGAGAAGTTAGGATGAAGGGCATTTAGCCCTAACTTAGACCACATAGATATTGAAAAAATTTACAGTGAAAGGCTATAAGTCCCTTCTTTACGCACATGGACATTGAAGTTCTTTGGAAAAATTAGAATGAAGGGCAGTTAGCCACTTCTTTGAGCACATTGATATTGAATGACTTTACTGAAAATTTTAGAAAAGGGCATTTGGCTATTTTTTTAAGCACATCAATATTAAAGAAGGTTATTGAAAAATTTAGAATGAAGGCCATTTAGCAACTTCTTTGACCACATGCATATTGAAGTTTATTGGGAAATTTAAAATGAAAGGTATTTAGTCACTTCTTTGAGCACGGATATTGAAGAAGTGTTTCGAAAAATTTGGAATAAAGGCCATTTAGCTACTTCTTTGACCATATTCATATTGAAGTTTATTGGGAAATTTAAAATGAAAGGTATTTAGCCACTTCTTTGAGCACATAAATATTGAAGTAGTGTTTCGAAAAATTTAGAATGAAGGCCATTTAGCTACTTCTTTGACCACATGCATATTGAAGTTTATTGGGAAATTTAAAATGAAAGGTATTTAGTCACTTCTTTGAGCACGGATATTGAAGAAGTGTTTCGAAAAATTTGGAATAAAGGCCATTTAGCTACTTCTTTGACCATATTCATATTGAAGTTTATTGGGAAATTTAAAATGAAAGGTATTTAGCCACTTCTTTGAGCACATAAATATTGAAGTAGTGTTTCGAAAAATTTAGAATGAAGGCCATTTAGCTACTTCTTTGACCACATGCCATATTGAAGTTTATTGGAAAATTTAAAACGAAAGGTATTTAGCCACTTCTTTGAGCACATAGATATTGAAGAAGTGTTTCGAAAAATTTAGAATAAAGGCCATTTAGCTACTTCTTTGACCACATTCATATTGAAGTTTATTGGAAAATTTAAAATGAAAGGTATTTAGCCACTTCTTTGAGCATATAGATATTGAAGAAGTGTTTTGAAACATTTAGAATGAAGGGCATTTCGCTATTTCTCTGAGCACATAGATGTTGAAGAAGAGTAAAAATCAAGATCACTCACCGGAAGACGACGAGGTCTTCGACTTGGGAGCCATGGATATCTCTCGGGCCATGATGGCCGCGATGGAAAAGTCCGTCGCCCGGTGGCATGGCTGCGGCTTGGTGACGACGTGGGGCGACTGAGACTTCTCGTTCTCAGCCTGCATCGCCTCTTCCGAGATCAACATTGAGGATGGGGGATGAGTTGAGTCAGTGTTGAGCGCCCAACATTCAGCAGGAGAAGAGACAGACTCGTTGACTGTCCCAAGCGAGCATCACTTTCCGAAACAAAGTCCGAAGTCTTAATTTTTTAAGTCTCAGTTGTTGGGAGCATTTCGTTATGTTTTAAGTGCAATTAAAGTGATCGATAGCGAATTAGTCTGTCACGTTGAAGGTTTGTCTGTCAACTTCCAAAATGTTGAAGTTTCATCCCAATATCATTCGCTCCTTAAAATAATCATCTGAAGAAATAATGCTTTTGACTAACGGAACATCATTGAAATTGATGATCTAACTCTGTTTCAGTCAGTACATGATGATATTGATGATTGGGATGAATCGAAGTGATACCTCTTGAAGAGCAGAGACAGACGGCGAAGTCAACAAATCGTTGCCGATGACGCGCCAAGAGCAGTCCGCGAAGTCAAATGCCGTCTACCGAACCCAACGCTGCTTCACGACTGCACGGAACTAAATAGCGAAACTGTTCTCTTCATACAACAAAAAATACCGAGGGCAGTCTGAAGCATATGTCTGGCAAACAGTAAAAAAAAATAAATAACAGCACAGGCAAAAGACAGGCCGCTATATTTGCATAGTTCCCGCGGCAATACAGAGCGCTAAACTGCCTGTCCGCTCCTCTCTCTGCGAACCAACTTCTTAGAAAACTCTCTAATCTCTCGCTGTTCCCGGCGGCGTTACGCTCCGCCGCACGCCAGGTGGCGCTGGCAGACGGAGCCGTGATCTGTGACGTATGGAAGTTGGTGGGAGGAGCCTCGGGACTCATCTAGGCGGCCATTGGTGGGCGTGTCGCTAATCAAGTGACAGCTGTCATCCCACCAATGGGGAGCGCGAGAGGAGAGATCGCTCTGGATGCGGCATGCGTTATTGGCTGGGGGGCGTTGAGTGAACCTTCATCGCGTGACATCAAGGTAGAATCTTTGTCTTTTGATGGTTTGGCACTTATCTATTGTTGACTGGAAGCGGTTTCCAATGGAATACAAAGCCGACAAAAACAGAGCATAAGTCTTTCATCCTGCGGCTTATTTTTTTGACAAACTCAGCACCTCTTGTACTTTCGGTGATGAGTGTTATTACTTTTATAAAAACTTATAATTTTTCATTTTTAGACCGAGAACTAAATTGAAAGTTTTTTTTTTTTTTTTTTTTTGAAATTGGTTTTGTTGCAAATCCTTTTGTTTTTATTGCAACAAAGAGTAGATAATAATTTTGCAGTACAAGGAATTAATGTTTAGTCAAATTCTTACATCCAATTTTTTCTGGGGAACTCTGCAAAACTGTTTCACCACAAAACACGCAATTTAGTTTCGCTTTGTTTCCTCAAAGTTCAAATATTTCGTAACATAATAAAAGTAGCAAATGTACAAAGAAAGAAGAAGAACTAAAAACTATCAATTACTAGCTTTGTGTTAATCATAATCTCGGCAAATACTTCACTTTGCAGATTACTTTAAAAAGCGTTTAATTAAATGCAGCAATAATTGCGTGAATTACATATGTTTAATCTGTCAAAATTACTTATATTTTAAGTGTTACTTTATTTTTAGTGTCATAAATTCAGTTATTGAAAAATTGCGTTTGAAGATATTTGCAGAAAATATCAATTATAGATTAAGGATAAATTGTTTTTTAATACATTATTATTCTCTCTGTTCTAAAATCGCGTCATCGAATGAAACAAAAAAAAAAAAAAAATAATAAAAAAAATAAATAAATAAATAAATAAATAAATAAATAAAATAAATAAATAAAATAATAATTAAAAAAAATGGACTAATGCTTTTTGCAACTATCAACTGTATGCTTTTAATAAATTCCACATCAAATCATATTTCGAAATTTTGAAGAGAAATCGAAGGGATAAGAAAATAATGATGAAAAAAATCGGTTTGGTCCTGCTTGAAACTATTAGCTACATTATTCTAATATTTTTCAGACCAAATAACGTTTCGAAATACTTAAGAAAAATTGTAGGTTTTAAATAAATAATGAAAAAAAATAGTTTTGGTACTGTTTGAAATTATTAGTTGCATTATTTTAATCGTTTCCAAGGACAAAAACATTTTAAAATATCGTATATAATTCGAAATGGAAAATTAAAAATGTGAAAAAACATCGCTTGACGCTGTTCAAAATTGTCAACAACATTGTTCCGATATTTTCTAGACCAAACAAAATTTTAGAATACTGAAGAGAAATAGAAGTTGTAAAATATGGAAATTATTGTATCTCACAGAAAATGCTTTACACTTTGCAAGCGAAATCATAATGAAGTCATGCGTTATGATGATTTGCATTCTGCAGTATGAAGCACTGGTTTCCCCAAAATTGAGTAAAATGCTTTACAATAAGTTCTGATAATCTAAGATTAACTTTGTTTGGTTCTTTTTCAGGGAAAGGAGCAGAGTGGGAAGGGGGGACTTCATATCGTTTTAATGCAGCAACAATGAATACAAAACCTTTTCTTTAGAAATAATTTGATAAGTTAAAAATTATTTGCGTTTTTATTTACTTAAAATGATTTTTTAAAAAAATCCTGAAAAATAGTTTTTTTTTTTTTGAAATTTCTTTTAAAGATTGCATGTATTTCAATTATTAAAACCCATATTATACTGCTGCACTTAAAAAATAATAGCAATAACAATAATAAACGCAAACATAGTTTTACAAATAAAATTTTGCAAGACTAGCCATGATCATGAAATTTCAGACTTTTATTCTGTTGCTTTTAAGTGTTTCAATTGAAATAGAATTATTTTATTTTATTTTGGCGGGGATTTTTTTAAACAAAAAATTTATTTAAATTTTCTTTTAATTTATTGTTTTAATTTAAATTATTTGCTGATTTTTTGAATAGAATTTATTCATTAATTTATTTTTAAAATTAAAATTATTTCTTTTATTTCTTTATTATTACTTATTTATTTATTTATTTTGTGTCTGTGTGTGCTTAGAATGTCTGGAAGGATAAAAAAAAAGCGATTCTATTCTGCGCATAATTCGTACTTTTTGAAAATTAATAATATATTTTTAAAAAATAATAGTTATAATTAAAAAAAAATAATAGTTATAATTAAAAAAAAATAATATTTAAAAAATATTTTTAAAAACAAAAAATATTTAAAAAAAATGAATAAAAGAAAAAAGAGGGATAAAAATAAAAAGCACAAGAGGGTTATGCAAAATTTGGGGGGGGGGGGGGGCATTTGCGCCATTGAGCTTGGGGGGATGGGCACCCCTGATGACAAGTCAAACATATGCGAAGTTCAAAAATTTCTAGAAAGCTTGCCAAACTATTTTTAATGTTTAAAAACAAAAAATTCTCCATAATTTTCTGCGATTTGCTTAACTAGAATTTAAGCATAAGACACCAATCTACTTATATTAAAAACTGAGTATCTTTCTCACTATCTTTCTTTCTAACTATCTTTCTTTCTAACTATCTTTCTTTCTAACTATCTTTCTATCTTTCTATGTCACGCTTCTTTCTCCTGAACGCCAATGAACTGAAAGTCGAACCAGGTACCGATAGATAGGTAATTTTTCAAGCTTCTTTAGTTTCAATTGATATAATTATACGATTTTAATTAGCGAAGATATCAATTAATAAGTAGTCAAATTTAAAGCGATTAAGCCTAATAAATGATTAAATATGAAATCCATTCTTGCAAACCGTCGTTGCCATGAAACGGTGATAACAATGCAGGCGCGGATCCAGAGGGGGGGTCATGGGGGTCGTGACCCCCCCCTTAACCGACCAAATATAGCAAAAAATTACATTTTTGAGACTCACATTACGAAAAAATGGCCAAAAACCCCCATTTTTGCACAAAAATTGCACTTTGACCCCCCCTTTCTGAAAATGACCCCCTCCTTAACCAAAAGCTGGATCCGCCCTTGTAACAATGATAATGAAAATTTTGAATGAAGGCTTAACTAAATCAAACACGAAACTCATAAGCGGACCACTTACGTAGAATTTTTATCGCTAGCTACTGGTAATATTTTGAAACATTTATTTGTTGAAGAGCCATCTACTTATATTAAAAACTGAGTATCTATGTCTGCTTTTTTTCTTTGAGCGACCTGAACTTACTGAAACTTTCCTCACCATCTTGAAGGCGCGAAGCATCTCAATAATTCGAATGATTTTTTTATATAGGAAAAAAGTAAAGGCGTGAAGCGCCTGTAAGCGAGCCGCCTTGGCGGGGAGTAGTTTCTTTAAATTTTTTTCTCACTACTTTCAGGGCACGAAGTGCCCGTGCAACGCCGGGCCACGTGCGTGGTATGTCTTGAAATCGAATGAACATTAAATTATATCAAATAATATAACTTCAGAATGAGGTAAAAAGTTAGAGAGGGGAGGCGTTATGCATCAACATGCCGCAGGAAGCTAATCTAGCTGCCCTGGCAGCTAGTCTACTTATATTAAAAACTGAGTATCTTTCTAACTATCTTTCTTTCTATCTTTCTATCTTTCTTTCTATCTATGTCACGCTTCTTTCTCCTGAACGCCACTGAACTGAAAGTCGAACCAAATACCGATAGATAGGTAATTTTTCAGGCTTCATTAGTTTCAATCTATATAATTATACGATTTTAATTAGTGAAGATATCAATTAATAAGTAGTCAAGTTTAAAACGATTAAGCCTAATAAATGATTAAATATGAAATCCATTCTTGCAAACCGTCGTTGCTATGAAACAGTAATAACAATGATAATGAGCATTTTGAATGAAGGCTTAACTAAATCAAACACGAAACTCATAAGCTGGCCACTTACGTAATATTTTTATCGCTAGCTACTTGTAATATTTTGAAACATTCATTTGTTGAAAAGCCATCTACTTATATTAAAAACTGATTATCTATGTCTGCTTTTTTCCTTTAAGCGAGTTGAACTTACTGAAACTTTCCTCACCATATTGAAGGCGCGAAGCATCTCAATAATTCGAATGATTTTTTCATATAGTAAAAAAGTGAAGGCGTGAAGCGCCTGTTAGCGAGCCGCCTTGGCGGGGAGTACTTTCTTGAAATTTTCCTCACTACTTTCAAGGCACGAAGTGCCCGTGCAACGCCGAGTCACGTGCGTGGTATGTCTTGAAATCTAATGAACATTAAATTATACCAAATAATATAACTTCAGAATGAGGTAAAAGTTAGAGAGGGGGCACGTTATGCATCAACATGCCGCAGGAAGCTAATCTAGCTGCCCTGGCAGCTAGTATAAAAATATAAAAGTAAAATATGAATGATAACAAAATAAATAAATAACACTAGATAGGCTTTAGGGGGAAAATATATTAGGAAGTGTTTCTAAATCAATAGGAGATATAATCCGGCTCAACAAATTGCTTATAACAGGTAATTAATGGATTTTTTTCACGAATAATAACTAATGATTAAACAGGAAATTTGTAACATTATAGAATTGATCGCTACTAAAATACACCTATTTGAACAGGCCTGTCATTTAGGGGGGAAGGGGGTCAATTGCCCCCCCTGACTTTGAGAAATCAATGTAGTTACATATAAGTGGGCTTGGCTTTTAATGTTTTCCGATGAAATTGCATTGAGTTTGGACCCTTTGCCCCCCCCCCCCTGGAAAAACTTGAAATGACGTCCCTGTATTTGAAACCAATTTTTAAGTATTTTTAAGTAAGTATTTTTTTACCTTGTGATTAATGAATGTTAATTTTGATGCTAAAAGAAAAATTTGACTTCCTTTTGATGAAAACTGAAAATTTGATGCAAAACTTAAAACGTGTTTTTAAATTCTAGGAATGCTACAATGCTTAATTAAAAATATAGTTACTACTTATTTCAGTTGTTTATGATAAAAAAAAATATGCCTGTGATTCTGAGCTAATGTCTATGACGTGCTATTCTAAACTAGGGACCGGGGGGGGGGGAGAGAGAATAGACCCGCAAGTCTCGGGAAATTTCAAAAAATGGTCAGTTTCTAAAAAGTTTGAAGACCCCTGTAATATTGGATTGCCCTTTTGCACACTCCTACAGTCAGAAACCAAATCAAAAGATATGAAAAAAAAAAGAAAATTCATCACATATAATTATTAATGATTTTGAAACCATCTATATTAGATTTGCTTTGATGTCAGAATAAACAATCAACAACTTTCGGTTCACGATATTGGGCAACCTCTGTTATTTTACACATACTGTCGGCCCCGCTTAAACGAATACTGTCGGTTCCAAGAAATTTTATTCGATTAAGCGGGGTATTCGTTTAAGCGGGAATCTTTAACGTTGCGTCTATGGAAAGAGAAATATTCTGCTCCAGAATATTTTATTCGATTAAGCGGGGTATTCGTTTAAGCGAGAATCTTTAACGTTGCGTCTATGGAAAGAGAAATATTCTGTTCCAGAATATTTTATTCGTATAAGCGGGGCATTCGTTGATCCGTTGCCCGATTTATCGGGGGCGACAGTATATAAATTGCTTTTTTCTTCCATAAAAACTCTGTAAAACTGTCTTTCCAGTAAAGATTCAAACCTAACTAGGAAGTTAATCTAGGGTAATGTGGGTCGTAGAGTTAGTCTAATGAATTTTGGGACGAAGGAGTCAGAGTCATGAGTAGAAAATTTAAAACTCTATAGTAGAGTCGTTGCCGCAAGGGACTGTAGCCCAAAGCGGGTTTTTCAAGTGTTTGTAATGTTTGATAATAAATAAAAATTGAATTAAAATAACGTAAGAATTACTTTTTATTTTACGGTCCCTTTTAGGAAATAAAACAAAAATTGTTACGATGAAAAGCCAAATATTAGTTTTCGATTCTCCTTCAATCTTCGTCAACCTATCCGTTTTAGGCCACCCTCCCCTATTTGGTCCCTTTCCCTCCGAGATCTTAACTCTGCCACGTGTGTGGAGTCGGAGTTGCAAAGATTTTAAAGCAAAGGATTTCGAGTCGATCGTTCTCTAAAATTTCAAGACTTGGAGTCCGAGTGGGTCATTTTCCCTGCAATCCCGCAGTCCCAGTTGAGATAACTGATCTACCCGTTTCAAAATAAACAAATTAAAAATTAATTTTGAAAATTCCGATATTAAGAAACACATGCAGGGAAGTGAACCAGTTCAATAGATTAGCATTTTTCAAAATCAACATTGCAGTACATATAGAAAGAGCAATGTGTTTTATAGTACAATTTAAAATGCAAATTTTCATTTTTTTTTTTTCAGTAAATTTGTACCTCCTAAAAAAGTAGCAACATTTTCGCTTTTTTTGGGTAGTATAATGTGAAAAATAAAATATTTTACTCCTTGATTATTAAATATAGTTTTTATCAAATAAATAAATAACTAAATAAATTACTGAAGTAATTAATTAGTTAATATATGAGAAAAATAAATGAGTGAAAAAAATATCACGACGTTAGTAATAACCCTCAGCCCTTGTTATCTTTCATTTGATCTACAAATTATTCCGACGATAATTTTCTCAGAATATTCGTATTTTATTCATGTTAAATTTCAAATTGCACTTTTTTCATCACTTTAATTCGTTTATTTATTTATATATTTCATTCTCTTTTTCTTTCTTTCTATCTTATATATATATATATATATGTATGTATATATATATATATATATATATATATATATATATATATATATATAATATATATATATATATATATATATATATATATATACATACATTAAACTCCCAAATGTTGGCGGTAGGATAAACCGCGGATCTTTCCCACTTAAATTTTCTTTTTTTATGGTAATGATTTACTAAATGCAAAAAAGTGAAAGTGCTTTATTGTTCGTTTTTAGCTTTTCAAGAATTTTTCTACATTCAATGTTTTTACTTATAGCTAGAATTTCATTTGTATGTGTCGTGTTATTGACTTTTTCAGCTGTTGCATTAATTTTTATCGTTTTTTAACAATTGTTCGATTATTCGCGGTTGCCGTGCTACCCTGTTTTGCAGATAATCCCGAGTTTGCTGAGAATATTATTTATATTTATGATGTCTTTACACTTTTAGTTAAGGCTAGACTATAAAAACTATACGCTGTAAAAGGACTCTTTAAAATGTTGCACGCATCACAATATTTATTGGATTATAACTGAACTTTAGAAATACATTAAGATACTGTCTAGTTATAATTTCTTGGATGAATTACAGCAGGGGTGCCCACAGGGGGGGGATTATGGCGCAAGCTGCGCCATCAAAAAATGGGGGGGGGGGTTAAACTAATTTATTTATTTATTTCCATTATTTATTAATTTTTTAATTTAAATTATTCTTTAATTAATTTTTTTAATTTTAATTATTTCTTTTATTTGCTTATTATTATTTTATTTATTTATTATTTGTGTGTGTGTGTGTGTGCGCGCGCGCGTTTGAAATGTCTGGAATAGAAAAAAGGCGATTTTATTCTGCGCGTAATTATAGTACTTTTAAAAAATTAATTACACGTAAAAAATAATAGTTACAATTTAAAAAAAATAATAATAATTAAAAAAATAAATAAATATTATTTAAAAAAATAAAATAATAATATTTAAAAAAATATATAAATAATATTTAAAAAAGTAAATTAAATAAAAAATAGGGATAAAAATAAAGTATAAAAGGATTGTGAAAAGTACTTTTTTTTGGGGGGGGAGGGATTTGCGCCATTGAGTTTGGGGGGGGGATGGGCACCCATGCATTACAGTTCTGTAAAATTAGAAATTAGACTATTTTTTCGTTACCGTATTTACTGAAAAATTCATATATTTTCTTATTTTCAGCCATCTTTTATAAACTATCTCATAAAACATTACATGTAATGCAAAAATTTATGCAATCATGCCTAATGACTGGAAATTAAAGGGAAATTCAAAGTTTGAAAAAAAAAAAAAAAGTGACGCATGGAGCAATTTATAATCAGGGAATTTTCGTTGCATTTTTTTTTTTTTAATTTTAAATTTCTAAAAAGTATTTATTATTTTCGCACCAATTTTTTAATGCTTTTGGATGTAATAAATATACAAGCACACAAAGTTTTAGACATATAGATCAATAATTGAAGAAAAAAAAAAACAAATTGTGCCCACTGTAGCCTTAAATTTCATCAGTGAGCCAAAAGTTCTGTGAAACGGGACTTCTGAGAGATGCTAATGCACTTTTTACCTTCTCCCCCAGCTGCGAACCTTTTCATTTCGATCCCAACACTCCTCTCCGATTCTCCTCAGCTCTTCGCAACGCACGTTGGGCGCATGCGCTCTCTGCAAGCACGACGTTTAGTGTGTTTTGAAAACACGGTGTCAGAAAGCATTAGATTCGGTTACCAAAACATTTCTTCAGTTTTTTTCTCTTCTTCTTCTTCTTCCCCTTTCACGTTTTGACTTCTCTTTATCTTTTCTTCCCTTTATTCATTGCGGCTTGCGTTCTTGAAAAGTCGCCGAGGCAAAAGTCCGGTGGAATTAAAAGGCCATTCGTGGAACTCTGAAAGTGGGAGGGGGGGGGATCTTCATATTCTGCGAAAAGAAAGCTGAGGACAATTCACCAAAGAGTTGACCTTTCCAAGAAATGGGATGATAAATGATATTCGGCTAATTTCTTCTATTGATAGGATTTGCTTTCTCTATCATTGCTCTATTTGTAGTACTAAGGAGGAAAAATTAGAGAATTTCTTCAGTTTTATTCGACCATATTTCTATGGGAGATTATAGTAGGAGTGCATTGTCATGTGGCAACTTTCTACAAAGGCGGTTGCTAAAAGATATTGTTTTTGTCGCCGCCATGCTTGCTCCTCATTTTAGAATCTATAGAACTTTTATAGTTTTTCTTAAAATTTTGTGATACATTTATTTGGCGAATTATTTTACACTTATAGTATTATATAGTTAAAACGCCTTTTTTTTGTTGCTAATTTTACCATTCAATGACTTTTTATTAATGTATCGTCGTATTTTATGTTTAATGGAGCTTTTTTTTCTTTTCTTATTTAATGGTTTGTTTTACTTAAAAGTAACTTGAAGAGACAAACCAATGCGTAACTAGATACTGACGGCCCCGCTTAAACGAATACTGTTGGCTCCCAGAAATATCATTTGATTAAGTGGGGTATATGTTTGTTTGGGGGTATCTTTAACACTGTGTCTATGACATCGGTTCCGGGATGTTTTATTCGTATAAGCGTATTCGTTTATCCGTTACCAGATTAAGCGGGGCCGGCAGTATGTACAAAAATGTGACAATTTGTTGAAAACTTTAGTGCCTCAGAAACAAATTGGTGTGGTAACACGATTTTTGACTGTAATTTCTTACAAGAGCAAGCTCTTATCTTATACATAACAGAATGCAAAACTCCAGAAAAAACGAAAACCAACTACAGAAAACTTCCGATTATCCGCAAGTCTTACATACTTTCTTTTTTTTTCTTTTTACGGTAATTTTGAGTGTGTTATTGTTCATTTTAACAGATAAAGACTTTAAACATTCAATGTCATCGTTTGTAGCTATAATTTAAATGAATTGTGAATGCTATAGTTTTTTAACTATTGCATACAGTAGTATCGCTTTTAACTATTTTTCGGTCTATCCGCTCTATTCGCTGATCCGCGGTTACCACGCCACCCTAATCAGTAGATTATCGAGGAATTATTGCACATCTTTTTATGCGCGAGAACAAACTATAAGAATTGATTTTTACTGTGTTAACTCAAGCTGTAGCATACTACAGGAGAGATTCACAGCTTCCCCGACATCTACTTGTCATTGAAAAACCCTTGTGCAGTATAGCAGTGAGTGACCGCCCCTAAGCAAGGGCTAAGGCAGGAACATGCGATACACGGCCAACTCGTTCATTTCGATCCATGGACTGCAGTTTCGGGCTTATTATGCCCTCATCAGCATGGAATACGAAAGTAAACGAGTTGGAGGCAAAAATCCTCTTATAGAGCAAAGAGTCCATGGATCGAAATGAACGAGTTGGCGGAAAAATTGCATGTTCCTGCCTTAGCCCTTGCTTAGGGGCGGTTACTCACTGCTTTATACCTTGCGCTCTGCCTTAAAATTTACGAGTTGTACCGTTCCCATGCGCGCTCGCTCGCTGGTATTCTAATTTCCCATTAGCTACCAGTTTTTTCGGTTCTCTTTGCTGTATAAGAGGATTTTTGTCTCCAACTCGTTTACTTTCGTATTCCATGCTGATGAGGGCATAAAAACCCCCAAGCTGCAGTCCATGGGTCGAAATGAGCGAGTTGGCAGTGTATTGCATCTTTGTGCTGTAGTTTGAGCTTAATGTGACTGCTGTTTTTCTCATCAATCGCTTATTGTAATCAAAATTACTCCATTCTGATTTTCTCTATTCATTTGCATGTTTTAATCATCGCTTTATCATTAATATACAGTTTGATATGATAACTGTTTGGATCGAGGGTTAAATTTTTGTAGAATGAGAAATCGTTTCGACTACGCAAGATTTTGAGAATAAGTTGATCAGAAAACTAAAAAAAATATGAAGTCCTTCAGAAATGATATTTAAAGCAAATTATGGATGGAAATTGATCAAAATATCGCTATAGCTTCTAACTTAACATAATCGGAAGTTTAGCAGATTATTATTGGATTAAAAGCTAATGAGGCACATGAAAAATTCCTTTACGTTGAGCCACCTCCTTCAAGAGCTGAAGGTTGGCATTAAAAATGTTGATACGTGGAGTACAGCACCGTTTCGACCCCTCAAAAAAATTGTTTCAAAAAAACTTTGATTTCAAGTAATTTATAAAGGAGCTTCTTAAAATTGCTGGTAATCAATAATTAATTGATGCTTTTAATTTTAAATTATGTATATATTTTTTTATTTTAAAGTTAATATGTGGTGCATAAATATAGGATGAGTGTGTTCCTTTGATTTTGAGTTTCGGCATATGTTTCTCAAATCGCTAAATTTCTAATTCTATGATTCGTTGATTGTTATCAAATTCATTGCATTCCCAAAATGATCAAATTAGAGGAGACTACCAGCGGCGTACGCAGACAAATCATTTCAGGGGGAGCTGAGCCGACACTCTTTGAGAGGAGAGGGAAGGGCACCTCATAAAGTAGAGCTAAAAAAATTAAATGTTTCGAATTTTTGATATCAATGCTAATTTCAGATTACAAAAAGACACCATTTAAGAATATTTTTTATCATTAGAATTATTGTTGAGAAGTAAAGCGTTTTGATGAAAATAGAAAATGATAAAACTGAAATTCGAGAATTGTTCTTTATTGAAGAAGGTCTTAACAAGTGGATGCCATTATTTTGCAAGTTTGAGCTTTAATAAAATTAATTTTGTCATTTATTTTACTATATTCCTAATATTGAGTTTCAATCACTCATTTGTTGAAATTTATTTAACAGAATAAGATGAACGAACAAGTATTAATCGGTGTGCCTAAAACATATTTGGAGTAAATGTCAACAAAATTGAATTATAAGATAACCATACACGTCACATACAGTAAAATGGACAGATAAAAAAAAGAAGGAATTTACTTTTTTTCCCTTTCTTTTAATTTTGCCCCAAACTTAATTTTCTTGTCAAAAGAAATATTCTCATGTCTTAATTTCAGCAAGAAAGGAAAAATACATAAATAAAAATAAATAAGCGATTTCAGCTTAAATTTTAAAAATTTGTTTGGAAAATTTCGGAGGGGGCTGCAGCCCTATCAGCCCACCCCCTGAGTACGCCACTGGAGACTACTGTATATCGACGTTGCATATCTATGTCAGTTTTCGTGCCTCTCTTCTGGATCTCTTCTTTTTTACCATCTTTTATTTTGTTCTTAAAAATATTGCTTTTTATGGAATGGATCACTATGACCTTCTTTCTGTATTTCACTTCTCCAAAATTAATTTCACTCCTTCAAAAATTGTCAAGGAGTAATGGCCTCATTCAGTAGAAATTCTACTGTAGAATATTCGGAATTCCTTCTAACCTGTACTTCCCTTTATTGCTCGTGTTCTTCCAGTATTTTACACAACCGCCCATCTCCCAGTGGCAGCCTAACCCGCAATTAAAAAATTAATGACAAACTCGATCTTTTTATACATTGCCGCTAATGACATCAGACGTGCGCAGAAAAGGCGGGAAGGACGAGAAAACCCGCGAGATACTGCACATCACACCTCCCCGGAGGTTGAGGTGAAACCTTTAAAGCGCAATTTCTGGGGTTTACCGAAAACACGTTATTAGCCTGCAGAGAAGAGCATTAGCGCCAAAACCCGTAATTTTCGAGCATGTTGAAGTGGGGGGTAAGGGCTGATCCCCCCCCCCCCTGACAAGATTCCAAACGCCCTCCTTTTGGCAGCCGGTCGGTCTTTCGATCACAAATTATGATGGGAGGCAAGTACATGAAGATATTCTGTAGAGTTTCAATTTGTAGATACACCTTGATGGTGTCTTGACCCCATTCGGAAATGACGAGACAGGTAAATTGATGCGGTTAAAAAAATATTTCTTTATTGCAGATATGAGGGAGAAGCTGAAAGGGACATATGAAGAGGACAACGATGATGATGATGATGATGAAATGAACAGATCGTCGCTGCTGACCAGCATCAAGACATCTAATCCCTAGAAATAACTGAGATATCTTACTCACTGTTGTTCTGAAGTGACGATAGTTAATATTCTTCGTTCGGTTCTTTTCTGTTGAAGGTACGTCACTCGGTGCATTTTTATTTTTGGTGCATTTTTTGTCGCTATTGCAAACTAAAAATTTCGTAGTTGGCGACAGCTTCAATTTCAAGAACTCTGGGGTTGCCATACTGAAACAAGAAACTATATTGTACTATAACTAGCATACTTTTGTAGCGCGAGTTATTTGACTATTTCCCATGATTTTTCGCATAAGTGACTGTATTTTTATTTCTTAAATTTCATTTACTTCTCTTTTTTAAAGTTATACTGTCATAACGAAATCTTGGAGGTAATACTTTGTGCCAGTACAAACTGAAAAAAAAAATCCTTTTCTAAACTATTCTCCAAAATATCATTGTCTGGTTTATTAATTGAAATGCCTCATAAAACAACCTCCAGTAACATGCAATACACCGCCAACTCGGCTATTTCGATTCATGAACTGAAGTTTCACGCTTATTGTGTGCTTATGGCAATTTCACAGCAACCTATACACATAATTTTTGAAGACAACCAATCGAGATGATAAGTTAACCCTTGTATGCCAAAATTTCCGCAGAATACCCAAATGCTAATTCCTCTCAGCAGCTGCGATTGGCTTAATTAAGCAGTAAGCTGACGACGAATAAGGATTTTCGTCACGCGCTTCCATTTAAAATACCAGACAATGAGTTTTATTTATAAAAGTGTGTTTAGTGCTTAACCTATTCCGTTCATCCCTATATTCCGTTATTTAACTATTTCCACGATAAAACTCATGAGTGGCAGTGTTTTTATTTTCTCGACTTCATTTACTGTTATTCCTTGAAATTATACTGTCGTCGTGAATCTTAGAGTTAATACCACCACCAAATGCACCAATACAGAGTTAATAAAACATAGTGTCAGATTTATAAAACTTTTTTCTTTTTTTAAGCATTTCTAAAACCTTCTTCAAGATATCATTTGGTGGTTTATTGCATGAAATACGTCACAAAACAACCTCCAGTAAGTTCATTGGCAATTTCATAGCAAATTATACACATAATTTTTGAAGACAACCGATCTTGATTATAAGCTACCCATCTCCTTGTATGCCAAAATTTCTGCAGAATACCCAAATGCTAATTCCTCTCAGCAGCTGCGATTGGCTTAATTAAGCAGTAAGCTGGTGACGAATAAGGATTTTCGTCACGCGCCTTCATTTAAAATACCAGACAATGAGTTTTATTTATAAAAGTATATTTTTCCTGCTTAGATATTCAGTCCATGCCATCTTTATTGAACAATTAAGATAACTTGGGCATTCGGCCATTCAATCAAGGGGTGAGCAGGTTTTATGAATCGTCGTGATATATATGACAAGTTGGGTATAGATTAATGAGCGACAGGGAATTAATGAGGCATCGTAAATCTGATGATTTATTTTTGGAGATTAGCTAAATACTTGAGTGCTTCTGCGTAATCGTGTGGAGGTCATCTCTTTGCAGCAGGGTGTTCTGAGTTTGAAAAGCTTATAAAATATCTTGTAATTGTTGTAAAATATCTGTTGAAACAAAGAGCCTTTCAGTTTTTCATACAAAATCAGCTGCAGAGAGAGAGAGGGTGTGAGGTACGTTGGGCTTAGGTGAAATAAAACACAAAGTGCTCAACAAGCATAGCCCAAATTTGACGTTTGAAACTGGCAGCTGTACAAACCCGTAAAATTGAGTTAATACAGTCAGTTCTCAATAACTCAAAGTCCCAAGGGACTGGCAAAAGCATTGGAGTTATTGGTAGCTCGCGTTGTGTGAAGTTCCCACAGTCTTTTGGAGTTTGGGATTCTATATAAACTTTGAGGTAAAGGAATAGTCGAGTTATCGAAAGTTGTGTAATTTGTTTTAAGAACTGAAGAATGTGTGATTAGAATTTTAGAATTTACACCAAACCATCGAAAGTACTGGAATACTTTCAAAAACTCACATTTTTAAAGATTTCTCAACACATAAGAGACCAATTGTTCCGCAACTTTTGCCACATAAATATAGGCTTCGGCTGTCATTTTCAGTAAAATAGTTAAATATATAATCATTTAAGAGATCAAATAGGAGGGGAAAGGTGGCAAAAGCGTTTTTTTTTTTTTTTTCGTGTATGACCATTTTTCGTCATAAATAGCTGGAAATAAGCTGCAAACTTCAGAAATTAATTTATGCATATTCCATGAAATTCTGGAACGTTTCTCGGAAATAATTCATGACGGTCCTTAATTTTCATACAGTGTACTGACATACAACTGTATTATGTTTTGAGTGAATTTTCATCTACAACTCCTCAACAGTTGTCGTGAGCCGCAACTTCGCACCATCCACCCCTCTCACGATCCCTAATGATACAGGACATATCAGTCACTCCTGCCAGAATGCGATCCTCCCGCCACAACCCTCTTTTACGATCATTAACAGGTGCTAAAGCCAGTGCCTTCTTCGCACCTGCACAACACTTCATTACTCCAGGACCTCCAGGATATACAGTTTCCCAAAGAGCGGCTCCTTTTCAAGCCCGCCCTCCTTCTTACAAGTCATTAAAGACGGAGCAGTAATTATCAGTTCCGTGGGGTAATGTGGATTTTAACTATTCTCGGACAACGTCTGAATAATTTCTGTTTTGTTCCTGGGTTTTGCTTGATAGAGCTATGCAGCTGTGCAGGGGTGCCCACAGGGGGGGGGGGATTATGGCGCAAGTTGCGCCATCAAAATTTTTGGGGGGGATTTTTTAAAACTAATTTATTTATTTACTTATTTATTTAAATTATTTACTGATTTTTTTAATAAAAATTATTCATTAATTAATATTTTCAATTTAAATTAGTTCTTTTATTTCTTTATTATTATTATTTATTTATTTATTTTGTGTGTGTGAGTGTGCTTGGAATGTCTGGAAGAGAAAAAAAGCGATTCTGTTCTACGCATAATTAGTACTTTTAGAAAATTAATAATAAATAAAAAAAATAAATAAAAAAAGAATAAATAAATAATATTTAAAAAAATAAATAAATATTTAAAAATAATAATATTTAAAAAATAAATAAAATAAAAAAGAGAGGTAAAAATAAAAATAAAAAGCACAAGAGGGTTGTGAAAAATTTTGGGGGGGGGGGGGATTTGCGCCATTGAGCTTGGGGAGGATGGGCAGCCCTGCAGCTGTGTTGGTAGTATAAAATATTTCTTAGGTTGACCTACCCTCTCTCATCTAGTTTTCTAATAACTAATGCATAAAATAATAGATAAAAATATTCCAGATGGTGTAGGGCTGGCAAAACAGAACAGGTCTAATTATAGGGTTATCGCAATTTAAAAAATAATCGAGTAATTTTGCGGCTTTTCTAAAGTTATCTTGAGTTAAAGAAGAAATTTTGAAGAAATTTGCAAAACCTCTGCACATTTCCTGCAAATTCTTGTAAAAGTATCACATAATCTTTTTCCTGCTCAAATGTCAAGTTCTGGGCTTCGTTTTCATGTTATAATATAATAAACGTAATTTGCGAGAGTATATAAGCGTCATTTGTGAAAAATGTAGATCTATTCTTAATTTAAAAGATCTGCAGAACATTTGCAGATTCCTGGAGAATTTGAATATATCTGCAGAAAATCTCCAGAATTGCTCAATTCTTGAAGTTTCAAATCGCGATAACCCAATAAATGGACATTTATGGCTTAGATACCCCTATACCATCGTAGTTATATCATTTTAATGGCATTTTTATAAAAAAAACTTAATGAGGAGTACGATGAGGATAAGTTTATCTAAGTCGGATTTCAGACCACGTGGAATTTTTCGCGCGAAAGAGAGAGAGAGAGAAAGAAAATTGGGGGGTCCTTTTTCAAAAATATTTTTTTCTCTAAGATCACTCGAAAACGTGGGGTGAATTTCTTTTTTTTTTTTTGACTTATCTCTAAAAAAAAAAATCTTAAAAAACGCTCATTCGCTGTTTCATTTTCGCTACTGACGTCACTATAGTGGACGGACACGTTAGTCACTTCTAAATGACAATTTCGTTTTTTAAAACAAGTTAGATATTCATTTGGCATTTGGTGGTGCTGACCAGGAAAGTACTCGACTTAAGTAATAATGAAAAAAGTTAAAAATGGTACCATTCGAAAGAGCAAGCTGAAACATGTTTTTGACCCAAAGATCAAGTGCCCTCGTCCCCTCGTTTTCGAGCTAAGGGGTCTTAAAGTCGGCCGAAAAGTAGCCAAATTTGAAGACTTGGCAAGAAATTGAAGATACCTCCCGATTCTCCCTACCGCTGCTTGCACTTGCATCGCATCGTTTCCATGTTTGGTCATTTGCAAAGAAAGTAAAAGATGTTTTACGTTAACCTTTTACTTGTATGAGCTAAAATAAAGAATGCTGGTCAAGATTATGATGTGGAAAGAGAGTGTTTTATACAGAGGAGCGAAAACATTACAAAGAAGTTAAAGTTTTTTCTTTTTACGCATGATAACAATACATTTTAAAATTTTAGTTATTTTAAGTTTTTTTACTGAACTAAGTTATATGTGTTAATTATTATACGTTAAAATATATTGCACGTGTTTCTCAATGAATAATTCAAAATAATTAAATAAGTATGAAGAGCAGCTAATATGAGCTCATGTACAAAAAATGAAATAAATAGTCTTTGAGGTGGAAATTAAATTGTCATGGATTATGATATCAGTTCTTATTTAAAAAAAAATCGATACAAGAAGTTTCACTATCTGCTCACTCTTAGCAAAAATATTTATTTTTTTAAATTGAAATCGAGAAAAAATAAATAGAACTTTTAAAAAGAAAACGAATAGTAAATGTCAATAGCTGCAAAATTATATCCATGTCGGAAATTACATCAAGGGTAGAGGGAAATAGTTATTTTCATTCTTAAAATATACTAATAGAGTCGACATTCATTGTAAAAACCCCTGCTGTTCAAACAGAATTGGTCACTGTAGCGAAAAGTCTCTGTAACGTAAATGTAAAACATATTGCATGTTAATTTCGTACTGTTTAACAACATTAGTATAACTTTTACTAGTTCTGCTTTATGTTCAACGGGTAGGAAAAAACTAACAAAATTGTAAATCAATACAAGTTTTAGCTTACTTTTCTGAAAAAGTAGAAATTGGTGAAAAAATAATGAAAGAAGGAGTGATGCATTGAAAAAAAACCGTTCAAAACAATTGAGTCGAAAAAGCACAACTTAATAAAAATAACTAAATACACAGAGAAATTTAAAATAGGAAAGTTGGGTTTTGAGTTGCGGAAACTGTGTACCTGTCAGTCTATCTATTGGTCAGTTCTGCCCCCCCCCCTCCCGCAATAGCTTTTGAGTGCATAGTCTGATTCGACTTTTTTTTTTTTTTGATCGGAACATCTCAGCGAGGACAGCACACTCCCAAATTCGACTTTTTGATTTTAATATTTCATTCGATATATTTTTCCCTATACTCTCTCATAACTTTTGAGGGAATAAGTCCGATTCAATCAAACATTTTTTTTTTCGAAATATCACAGAGAAAACACCTCATTCCTATTTGATTTTTTTATTTGAACAAATTTTCAGTAAATTTGGACCAGTTCAAAAAAAAAAAAACTCCCCCCTCCCCCCCCCCCGAGAAAAAATTTATATTTGCATTTTTTACAATTAAAAAACCTAATATATCACCCCCCCCCCATTCATACTACAGAATAGCACGTACACTTAAAAAAAAAAAAAAAAAAAAACAGGACGCTCCATTGTCGCCTCCTGGGGCCCTTAAACAAGGGACGTGCTTTCATCGCAAATAAGATAAAATTTAATTTTGATGCTGTTTAAACTTTTTTTTCTCTTTAAAAAGCTCTCTACTTTTCACGACACAGGCTTTATAGTAGCTTTAGCTTAACAGCCGTCTTTCACAAGCTTTGCAGATGACCAAAAATGGGGATCAAGTTTCTCGTTAGACGCTAATAGCGAATTCGCGCCGCAGCTTCCCGATTTAATTATAATCGCTAAAATTGGCGATTTTTCAAAAAAATTCAGCTGACTTTAGGACCTTATATTTCGATAACGGGGGCGCGAGGGCAAAAACGCATGCATCCAGAAACATGTTTAATAGGGTGGAGCGAAAAAAATGAATTTTTGATTTTCGTAAACGGGTACCTTTCATTTACTGTGAATTAGGATAAGTAACAATTCTGTAAAATATTTCACTTTTGCGACGTTATCTTTAGTCTGCGCATTTGGCCTAAAGTTTTGAAAATTTTGATTTTTTTTAGATTTTTCAATTTTTTTAAAAAATATTGCAAATGATAAAAATAGTGACGGGTGGTTATTAAATGGAAGAAAAAGGTTTGAAATATACAAGGAATTTTTCAAAACCATTTTAGAATATGATTTCAGTTCGTGAATTACGCTCAAAGTTCATCAAATTTCCCAAAATTTCTGATATTTTCAACATTTTTTAACTTAGTATTTCCTCTCAATATTCGCTTGAAGTGTCTTCAAACCTGTTTTTATTCATTTTGTTATTACTTTGAACCCATAAACTCTTCGCTAGCTCGTGTGGAACTACCAAGGACTCACCACGAGAAGGTGACCGCACTTCTAGTCCTACACGTGAACTCTTCCTTCCAAACAATGCGAGCACGCATTTACATTTCTTAGATACTCTTTCACAGTTAAATTGTTCCTTTGTGTAGTAAATTGATTAAACATTTGTGTCAGATATCCTGGTTTTTACTAAACTTTTTCTTTTCCTGTGATTATACACCAATTTTGAAGAGCGTGTGACCTATTTGACAGCTCTTTCAACTGATTGAGTCTTGAATGGCAGTTTAAAAAGAGCGCATTCAGAAATCATATTTAAATTCTCAGCTTCCATAATCTTTGTAAATATTGCGTTAAATTACCTGTAAAAGGTGGCTTTGTAATTTCCACATCATGACAAGAAATCATATCGATGTATACTGACTTTTAATTTATGTATGTAATGTATAAAAATGGATTTTTATCTATTTTTGGGATCTGAAGCTTTCTCACTTGTTTACTTGTTTGTTTTCTAGTCTTTTAAAACAAGTTTCTTTATATGCTTTCTCTTATGAACTAACTAGATTATTTCCTGGCGGGTGCTTATTAATACAACATAGCTCTAAAAAAATATTTGAATGAATTCTATCCACATGGGAATATAAAAACTTACTTCATGCTAAAATGAAATATTGTTGAGCTTTAAATTGATAAATCATTGTTAATCATAATTTTTGTGGGAAAACTCCTATTTAAATGTGTTACATTTTATTAATTTGTATGCTTAAAATCTTATCTCTATTACTCTATCTATTCAAAATTAAAAGAAAATAACCATTTTGAGACAAAAGATTTGAATTTTGAGGTTTTGGATTTTTTTTAATTTCAAAACCCCCGCCTATGTGAATTCTAATGCATCAAGGAACCCCTGTGCCAAGTTTGTTGAAAATCCGACGAGAACTATGGATTTGTATAAGGAACAAACATACATACATCCATTTATATATATATATATATATATAGATAGATATCGATAACAGCATATTTCTTGGGTGCAAAGTATACATTGTTTTCAATAGATGTGAATACAATTTTCTGCTTTTCCCCGGAGAGATAATCTTTATAATCTCACACAAATTCATAGCTAAATTAGTACCGTCTGCACTTCATCCTAAAAGAGCAAGAACACTTTTACCGCGAAAGTTATCAACTCTTTTTAAAATTATAATCTAAAGATTATGTTAACTGTAGTCAACATCTGGCTTGGGAAAGCTGTCTTGGACTTCTGTTTCATATTTTTTTGGATATTTTTCCAGTCAAAATTACCTTGCTCATCTCATGAAGTTACTGTTGCTTAGTACTTGAATCATTTTATTGTAAAAATCAATCTGATCAATGACAAATTCTATAGGTTCATATTGAACTGATTTGAAAGTATAACATGTTGTTTAGCTTTGTCCAACAGGCCCAAAAATCACTTTGGTCCACTGGTAGGTCCATCTAGCTTTTGCAGAAAATGCAGCAAATTAAGTTCATTCAAATGCAATTGGCACAAATGTCCCATTACAGAGGTCTACCAAGTTTTTCTTCCAGTTTCCGTATTACACCTTTGTATTTTCCTGTCTTTGTAGTGCATCCATCAAAACCAATGCAAACAATATCCTACTCAAAGAAACAATTTATTGTTCCTGACTTGTCTAAGAAATGTAAATGTATGCTCTCATTGGTTGGAAGCAAGGGGAGCTCGGGTGGCACCCAAAGTGCTGCCACTTTCTCGTGGTGAGCCCTGGGTAATTTCAATAAACAAACAAAGAGTTGAGTAGGTCAAAAAAACAACAAAATGATTACGAAAATGTTTCGAAGGCACTTTAAGTAATTATTGAGAGGAAATATTGAATTATAAAGTTTCTGCTCAATATTGAAAATATCGGAAATTTCGGAAAATTTGATGAACTTTGGGCCTAATGCGCAGACTGAAGTCATAATCTAAAATAGTTTTAAAAAATTTCTTGTATGTTTCAAACCTTTTTCTTTCATTTAATAACCACCCGTCACTAGTTTTATCATTTGCAATATTTTTTTTAAAAAATTGAAAAATCTAAAAAAAATCAAAAATTTCACAACTTTAGGCCAAATGCGCAGACTAAAGATGACGTCGCAAAAATGAAATATTTTACAGAATTGTTACTTATCCTCATTCACAGTAAATGAAAGGTACCCGTTTACGAAAATCAAAAATTCATTTTTTTCGCTCCACCCTAATGTTTAATAATGCTTTTTCGATTGGTACTCATTAAAAAAAAATTCATTATTCCATGATCGCGTACTTTTCTGGTGAGATCCATTCAACACAGCATCTATAACTGCATTAACCTCTTCCCGGCTTTTCTCGAGCTGGACTCGGGCAAGCGAAATGTATCATTGTGGCTCATCCCGAGTGTAGCTCGGGCACTGTGAAAATTAACACTGCACAACCAGTCTTTCCCGAATTATTTCACATGTCCCTTTTATGGTTTCGGATGCTTTTATTTACTATTGTTGCTACTAAATGGCAGCACTATAAGGTGTTTTGCGCTGTAGATTTAAGACAAGAGTAGGCCAACTCCAAAGTATAATGATTTCTGCCATACAGAAAGCCAACTTTACAAGTAAATACTCATTTATTACCCATTTATTTAAATAGATATTTTTACATTTATTTGTAGGAAATGTTTCATGCGAATGATGCTATTATGTTTAAAAAAATATGTATGTATGAAATTAAGCATAAAAAAAAATTGACATTTTTTGATCCGTAATCCCGAAATAAAATGAGCCTGGAAGGGGTTAAGAAAAGTATTAGGTTATGTTTTTCATTAACACAACAGTTTTATTAAATGTTTCTTCTTTGTTGGGGTGTGGCACCCGGACATACCCTAGTAAACATTTAAAATCTTCTATTCCAAATTTAAAATCCGTGTATGGTCGTATAAGAGTAAGTCTTGGCAGATTTCAGCCTGTTTCGGTGAGGCCTTTTTTTTAAGTAGTTTTTCCCGCTACGTTTTCTCACGCCATAAAGTTCAGACAGCCATAGACTCCCATCTATTCAATTTCAACGACAACAGATGCGCTAATTGCCTTCCAGGTTTTTACCACGAACCCACGGATTTGCCTCCCATTCCCCCAAATTACGTGCTTTTCGGGGGCTCCTTCGACTGTCGGCGAGCTCTTTTTGCCGCCAAAAGCATCGTTTACACCCCTACTAGTGGAGGAAACGTGCCACATAAATTATCAGTAGTTCCATCTTATTATCCCTCTCGATATTAGCAGCTTGTACCTTGACAGAAGGGATGATGTTCCAAATGGGGACCGCCCTCCCCTTTTGCGGCGAAGTTCTGTGACTTGTAGAACTCAATACGGAAGTCGCTTTTGCCACGGATGAGTTGGGATTCTTGGTTAACAAGCAGAAGAACGTGAGAATGAACATGGATTCGAACAGCTCTATGCCTTCTGTCGCATTTGGGAAGTCTCTCTCTCTTTTTAACGACTTTTGCTTGTTCTTTTGAGTGTTTTGGTTTGCTTTTTTACGACTCATAGAAGGGAGGTAAAAAAAAAAAAGAGTGAAAAGGAAGGAAGAAGAAAAGGCTTGCTTTCGTTTCTGACAATTTGAAATTTTTAAGTTTTCGCAGTCAAGGTCAGGAGTCAGGTGATTACTCTGTGTTCCTGAAATCAGTAATTTTTCACAAGTTTGAGTCTATCTTTTCCGAATTTTAATTCATACTAAAAATCATACAAAAAGAACATTGATGAATCGTAATGATTCTAAAAGTTTTACCATGATACATCAAGCAATTATTCAATTAATTATCTAACCTAAACTCGATTTCGCAACAGCCCCAGGGTATCCAAGGCCTACTGTGCTTGTCTTAGTTTTTGTGCCCGGGGGCTCTGGGGTGCAAGGCAGACTTCCGGTTAGAAAATAAATTATCTATGCAGTAAGAAATCTACACAATTACAGTAGAGATACAGTTAAAAAATTGTAATACTAAAAAGGAAAAAACCTATATGTTTGGAAGGAGACAAAATGTGGATAAAAAGCTAATTTGAAAGGAATTCATTCAAAATAGAAACTGGGATTCCAACAACTATTTTATTTACGATACAGCTTCTTCTTATCAACGTTACTTAAGATGAAGCATTATTTCTTTTGTTACTAGAAAATGTTATGAAAGTCCAGTAACCTAAAGATTTTCCAGGAGTACTACAGTATTTCGTACAGTTTATAGTACAAATAATATTAAAAAGCTGTTTTGTGGCTTTAGTAGCAAGTAGCATGTAGCATGACATATGATTTAATGAAAGATAACTTACAGTTTGAGCTTTGCACTCTTTTTACTTGAAACTTTGCATGTCTTTGTTTCTGCCTCAATTCCGAATGCTTACCGAATAAATTATTGTAAAAATATACGTCGTGATAAATTTACATCCGTTGCAGTGCGATTTCATTCCAAGATACAAGCAAAAAAAAAAAATAACCCTCTGCCTAAAGCTAATTTATTTCAAACAATTCTACTTACAATAGTCTGTTATAAGGTATTTCAGTGTGCAAAATCGCACCATCCACTTTCGTCAAAACGATGGGTTTGAGAAGTTTATGTGCACAATTTCAATAACATAAATAAGCGGTCCCGGATTTCTAGCAATGGTATAGCCTCCTTGCGAACGGACTTCTCATCAAGTTACAAATTTCCCATGATCATCGACCTGACAGATGAAAGTGTATATTTTTCAAGGTGCGGTCAACTTTCTTCACTTTCAGAGTACCCAAGGCGTTCGTTCAATTAATCCTCCAGCCGTAATTCAAGATCTTGCCCATTTGTCCACCCGCTAGTTCTGGAACCGTTTTAGAAGACAGGCTCACCTGTCCGGCATTTTGGATCCGAAAGATCTTTGGATCCAGCCTTGAGTTTTTCAAGAACAGTGTAGTAGGGCGATTCCGCCGCAATAGACAAAAGACTAGAAACTGATAATTTTTTGTTTTATTTCACCAATTTTACGAAAAATGTGGTGTCTACTCTGTAAAAAATACATGTTTTTACCGTATAATGGAGCTAACTTTTATAATAAAAAACTGTAAAAATTGATAATTTTACAGTAATAAACTGGATTCTCTGCTGCCAATCTCATACTGTTATTTTACAGGATAGTACAGCAAATTTTGTGGTAATGAACTGTGAAATTGTAATAATAAACTAAAATTGCCAATTTTGCAGCAATAAACTGTAAAATTACTAATTTGACAGTTTATTACTGTGCATTTTAGAGTTATAAACTGGAGCCTCTGAACCCTCCTATTATATAATGTTGTTTTTACGGGATAGTACAACAAATTTTTTTTTGGTAATAAACTAAAATTGTGGTAATAAACGGTAAAAATGCTCCTTTACAGTAATAAACTGTAAAATTGTTTGTTTTACATTTTATTACGGTGCATTTTACAGTTTTAAACTGGAACTTCTGTTGTCAGTATTATACTGTAAAAACAACATTTTGTTTTTTGCAGTGTACTTCTATATAAGGCAGTCAAATTTAGAAGATTTCCAGAAAAAATGTAATACAGTCGACGCTCGATATAACGACCTTCTCCGTCCGGTCTTTGTAATGAGTGGTCGCTATAAGAGGTAGAACATACAGTATATTGGGATACACTTGGGGGTTTTCTCACCGGTCGTTATATTAGGATGGTCTTTATACCTTGTGGTCGTTATAACGAGCGTCGACTGTATTATTTGTTCCGTAACGGACGTATCTCGTAAGATGCGTCTGTTACGGAGCTCGAAAAGCATCATACAAATCTTCTTTTTGGAAATTTTCAAACTGTAATCGTATTTTATACAAGTAGAGTCCATGCTCTTCATAAAATGTATGCAGCGAAACAAGGATCTAACATATTTGGAGTCTTTACAGGCTGTTTTGCGCAGCCATCGAGGCTTTTTATCAAAATGGAATTGCCCAGCAGTTTCGCAAGTTCTCTTTTCGAACTAAAATGTCGGGTGAGTGAGCTCAGCAAAAAGAGGCCTTAGCTCATGGCCTTAGCTAGTTCTCTATTTGGGAGCGTACGTGAAAGGGTTCACTAAGTTCAGCAAGCTTGAGCGGACACCCACAGCGGAGGTGTTTGAAAGATGAACAGGATATATAATTTTGCTTCTCACGACTTGTCCACATTGGCTTGACTGTCCAGCAGAAGTCACCAATGTAAAGGCACAGCGCTCGAACCCACCCCCTATTACTGTAGAATTCCGATTTTTTTTTAAGCTTCTTAAGTTGAGTACCGTGTTTATTTTCCCTTCACTTTCTCCATTTTTTTAAAGCAAGAAATTCTATAGCCCACATGTCTGGTAGAATATAATCTCAAAAAAACAGAGAACTTAATTCAGGAAACATGTTTGATAAAAGGGATATTTAGTAGAGCATAGAATATCCGGATGCCAATTAACCAGATATCCAATTCATTGGCTCTATCGATGACCACGCGCTGTTTTCTCCCTGCCTATCTTCACTTTTCAAATTGTATGCAATAATTTAAAAGTGTACTTTAAAAAAAAATCTCTTACATTCATAAGTTAATTTCAAAACATGTCATTTGCAAAATTATATAAATGCCATTTCCAGTCCTGGAAATAATGTTTGGGAAGTTGCTAAAAATAACCATTTTCTGTAGTTGCTTAACCCTTAACTTCGCAATTATTTAAATTTCTATGAAAACATTATATCAGTTAGTTCTCAAGTAATAATAAAGATGAAAAATATTTAAAAAAAAAAAGCAGTTTTAAATTGAATTTCAGTTATTTTTTTGTTTGCGGCAAGGTATAAGTAACATAAAATTTCTTAAAAACGTTTTCCAATAGAGAATTAAAATTAATTTTAAATGAGCGAAAAATGTTCAAATTTCTTACCTGGTAATTTATATCTTCAAAAAGCAAGAGGAAGCATAAAATATAATGCATTTTTATAGTAAAGACACAGTTCTGAAGCATCAGATATTTTAAAAATTATTTGCGATTACTGAGGACAATGTGCTGTCAACTAGTGACAAAATCAGCATGCATTTCGCTGCAATAAACTTTTTTTTATCAAATAATTGATTTGTATGTATTTTTTTTTAATGAGTCTTTTAAATTAAAATAAATCATATGTTGCAGAAATGCAACAGTGGGAAGTTAAGGGTTAAATTATGCTGATTTTTCATACGAAAAAATATTTTTAAGCGCATATTTCACATATTGGCTTGATTTGGTTTATGTGAGAACATTTTTTTGTTAAAGGAGAACCGGTTTTAGTAGTTAATAAAGTATTTAAAAATCATTCGTAAATATATATCTGAAGTTTTAATTTAATAGTGTGTACCACTAATGTTAAATGTTTTATGTGCGTTTTTGAAAAAGTTATTGTTTGTTATTTTCTCTACACAAATAAGCTATTTTTCAGATTTTTTTTTTTTTTTTTTTGTAGATAAAATTTTTTTTCAAGTTTCTTCAACTTTTTTACTATTTAATTTTTACGTTCATGTCGGATTAGCAATTATTTTACACTAACAGAGTTCTAACTAGAGAGGTTTTAAATCTGGTACTGGAGAGTGACTTAATATTTCACAAAGCACTTCCGTAAACTTTTCTAAAGCAATCTTTTTACCAGCGTGGAAAATTCTTAGAACAAGACTGTTGCTCAACTATAAGAGTCCGTCTATTAGTTTAACTGTTTAATAAAACAAGCTTATACACTCGAAAGCACCGAGATAAGCATCGATACCTGAAGTGTTATCGTGCGATGTGGAGGCAATGGCTTCTTAACTTATCGACCGTTTCTAACCGTACAAGTGTTTGTTGAAATTTCGGTTTGAAACACTTACTTTGTTTATTTTTATTTTTAATTCACGTGGTGCTTTAATAAATCGTCAACGGTATGACAAACGGAAGAAAAAACCACGTGATGTTTTGAAAATAATATTTCGGCGATGAGGCAAACTCAATTGCGCAATTGAATGTTAAGATACATCAAGGGGTAGGGTAGGGTAACGTCAGTTCAGACTTACGCAATTACAAACGCCTTACTTCAAAATATGTCTTACCCATTGAATAATTACATGCATGCAGATATATTTTTAACGCCTCTGCAAGCATATTTGATGCATCGAAAATCAGACAGATAAAGGTATAAAATTTAAACATCGCAGAAAATGGGGCCGGGGGGTGGAGTAAACCCCCCCCCCTCCAGTTTGAATTTTAAAGTATCTCATTTGAAGTTTTATCATCCTAAATTCCAGATAATTTTTAATCGCCATAGGAAATATTTCTAAATACTTGCTGATCGCAATGAGAATATTTTGATGTCGCTTATGATCGAATAAAATTTAAAAATAATCATTCTTTGATAAAAAATTCACTCTTGAACTTTATTTAAAATTTTTTGAAGGCCCTTCCTTAGAATTTAAGTCCTTAAAATTTTTCCTTAATAATTAAGTTCCTTAAAATATTTTTAGTGTTCTCAAAAAGCCCTTGAAAACTTATAGAATTTTATTTTCAAGTTTGAGGGGGAACCCCATTTATACAAGACTTAAAATAATAAAGTCAACAAATATCCCTTTATTTCTCACTGCCAGGGGCGGCATTTCAACATTTCGTTTGAAGGGGCGAGTTTGTTAAATATGAAGCACCTCAGTATGGAAAAAAAATAAATATCAGTTAAAAGAAGGATTTCTTAAAGTGGATTTAATATTAAGAAAAATTGGAATTATTAAAACAATTTAATTTTTATGACCAAACTTTAAACTTATTTTGTAATTGTCACATAAAATGTCGTGATTAAAAATTAGTTTTTAACTTTTAGTCAAAGTTGAAATCTGCAATGTTTGGAGTCAAGAAGATTTTTTTTTAATCGATTATCAGTATCTTGTGCTATTTCCCAAACAACTAAAATTGAAAATACTTTCTTGTCCCGTTGTACTTTAGAGCATTTTTTTTCAGATTCCTTTGTTATAAGAAATAATCTTGAGAATATATTTATAGATGAGTATTATCAATTTTTGTTGAAAATTGTCAATCTTTTTTAGTTAATTTTGCGCGTGATCGACGATTTGTGTTGTACATAAATTGAATTTACCCGCTTTTTAACATTCTGCGAAAAATATTCGGGGGTGCGACCGCCCCCTCTTGCCCCCCTTATTTGCCGCCCCTGCTCACTGCCCTTTTTTTTTTCAATCCTTTTCTCGTAGAATTTTGTGTTTATTATTCCTTTTCCTCTGTTTCTCATTCTTTTTCTTTACCTCAAATTTAAAATTCGTATGAGAGATTGCAATCCTATGTGAACAGAAAAGTGATTACTCACGGCAGGGAGTATCGCATCCTGTCTCACAGTCGTTTTGCCTTCTCCCGAAGACAACTCCAACCCCAACAAGTCGCTTTTCCAAGTTGGAAATCTATCTTCTTCCTTCATTATCAACCATGGGGGTCAAGTCTGCTGGACCTTGTCGACGGAAAGGGTGGGGGGCTCGGTCCTGCCCATTGTGTCAACAATGGTTTTTAAAACTTAAAATTGAAGGTTAGAAAAAAAGAGGAAAGATTTAACCTCTGAAAGCGGGTGGGCTTCCATTTTCACAAGCTTAGTGTTTATGGTGAATGTTGAGTTGAGGTTGCGCATTGAAGAAGCTCATGGAGGTTTTTTTAGATACTAAAGGTAGTTACTGAAACACCGATTTCTTACCGCTTGTATATTTTTATTAGTATTACAATATTTTTTAAAGATAATTTAATCCTGTATTGACCGACGAAACTGGAATGCTGTAAAAGTGACTTTCTATTGTTGTAAATGTGGGACATTGAAACCAGTATAAGCTGATCAATTGCGGAGTAGTTGCAACTATGGTGCATTTTCTTAATCAAGCTGTCGCCCTTTTTTGAAATTGAACCGTTCAATGGAGCTAAGTGCGCCTTTCTAGGTTGAAAAGTACAGTTTCTGCTTTGAAAATCTCTGAAAGAGCTCATTTGTGTTCCTTTTATGAATTTGAATATAGTATTTATCTTCAAGAAAACAAAGTTGCATTCGACCGTGAGGCATTTTTACTATCATAAATAGCCACTGTAATTTCAGATAAATTTACTACTTGTGCTGGTATACACGCAATATCCTTCGGAGACTAGCATAAATAGACCCATATAATGTTACAATATACTCTTTTCCTGCTTTGAAAACTCCGCAAAGAGCTAATTTGTTCCTTCTATGAATTTAAATACCGTATTTATTGTCAAGAAAACAAAATTTAACTCAATCGTACGACATTTTTACTATCATAAATAGCCACCATGATTTCAGGTGATTTGCTTCTACTGGCATTCATGTAATATCCTTTGGAGATTGCTTAAATGGACCCATTTAATATTACAATGTACTTTTCCTGCTTTAAAATCTTCACAAAGAGCTAATTTGCTCCTTTTATAAATTTTAATATCGTATTTATCTTCAAAACTACAAACTAACTCACGATCGTGAGAAATTTTTTCGCTCAAAAAAGTCAAGTTTCCAACAACACACACAACGTGTGGAATTCGCCATAAAATCCGATATCAGATAATTCAGTTGTTACATCTCGCATTCCGTATTCATCAGAAAAAAAGGGGGCGGGGGAGACAGCAATTCCAGGTGGGTCCGGGCCATCCGATCTATCCAATTTTCATTCCATTTATCCGCCTGTGCCCCTTGAATAGAGACCCCCGGTCTAGCCGGGCCAGGGGGTCCTTTTTCGCAGCCAGGTATTGCCGGATTGACCCCGAGAGATGGCCTTTAAAATCCACAGTGATTTTTGGCGCTAAATTTATGGTGTTAAGGTGTCAGTCCTGTCTGTTGGACCCATGTTCTGGCAGAGGTTTAAATCATGCTCTCTCCTAGGATCGGCCGAGGTGGGTTTGTGGGTTTGGGTTGCGAGTGGTTTGTTTGCTTTTGCTCATTCTCAAGGTGGGTGTGATGCCAGATTGGTTGTTCAGAAACATTTGTTCGTGTAATTGGAGAATGTGGATTCTTTTTCCCGAAGCTGAAGGGTGTATGTGAATGTCTGCGACGTTCCCTCTCCTGTAAATCATACTTTAAGATGCTATCTCTTATGAATTTCTTGTTTTGGTTTTTGAAATAAACAATGGGCAAACTGTCTGCAACGTTTCTCACAGATAAAGAGCTAAATAAAATTATAACTCTACATTCACATTGTGCTTTAATTTATGCAATGGCACAGTAAATTTCGTTTGATACGAAACTAAATTTCGTTTGATACGAAATTTGTTGTAATGATCATTATGTAAAAGAGGGGAAGGAAATTGGCGAGAAAGGTATAATAGCTGATCATCAGCTGTTAATAGGAATTAATTACTAGTTGATATCTGTCAGAAATGAATCTGAATTTGCTTACTCGGAGCGAAAATCAGATAAAGATAGCTTCGCAAATCGACCTTTTTACCAATGCAAACAGTTTTTAAAATACAAACTAGAAAAACAATTTAAATTTTAGATGTTAAAGTTCGTAAGTGAGCAAGTAGGCCAAAAGCACCAAATATGTGGTACCTTTTCTTTTTATCACCTGCAATTGACATAATTAAAGGAAAAATAAATAAAATTAAGCGAATAATACAATTCAGGATTCAGGAAATGGGATCAAATCAGTTTAAAAGACTTTAAAAATTTTTAAATGAATTTTTATTTAGAAAAACTTTTGAAAAAGTATGCTTGCACGGGATACTACCTGTTATGAGGCAAAACAGAAACAACATTAGAAAATAAGACAATATTTCACAAATTAATTAAACGTACTTCAACAAGTAATATTATTTTCTCGCTTACCAGCGAGTGTATAAAAGCGTATTTGAGACATTTTTGACAACAAGCCTACTGATCATTTCAATATGACCCTGCAAAACACACCAAGTGTCATTTTCATCTTCTCTTTCATTTCTTTATTTTTTTCTTTTCCGTAGAAAGAAACTTTACATCACCAATTTTGCGTTTTTGACCGATGTTGTGCACGAACTCATAACTGCGCACTTCTCCAACCTTATTTTTGATCTTAATCAGGGCTCTATTAAGATATCACGGGACCCAAATACGTTTTGGGTGCCCCCTTTACTGAGGCTTTACAATTTTAGGCGCATGATAAAACAAATTTAGGCATTGACTACAGCAATTTTAGCCATTTGGGAGACCCCCTAAATTTTGGGGGGGTTAGACCACGGCCTAGTTGGCCTATTCAGTAATCAGGCCCTGATCTTAATCGTATGCATTAATTACAGTTAAAATCGTATAATTATTTAAAAACATTTTGCTGAATGTTAACATAGAGGAATTTATGTATAATTTGTGAAGTTTTATCTTTCAATGTAAATAAAAACCGATACAAAATGATAACTGTAGCACAGTAAAAAAAAAAAAAAAATCGGGGATGTAAAATAAGCCGACAATCGTAACCTCTAAAAGTGCTGCTCAGACCACTACTTCTAATCACAACATAGGGCATCAACTCTTATACACCTAGTTCCGACAAATTCCTTAAGTGTGAAAATACATAGGTACCCCACCCCCACATTAGGATGTACTGTTGTATTGGGTGATTTTTTTTTTTTTTTTTTGCTTCAAAATGAAGTTGAGTCCCGAGTGACTTAAAAAATTGTCAACACCAGTAATAAATAATCAAGATCTTCAACCTAACATTCCGAAATGACTTCGAGTTCAGTGGGTTACAATTCAGTGAACTTGACATCGGGGGAAAAAAAGCACGAAGGAATGATCAGAAATTAAAATCATCACAACGATAGCTTTTAATTATTAAACAATCTGACTGGTGTGATTTTAACTACACATAACTTACAGCTATTCATCGAATGACAACTAATTATCGAACTAATAATCAACTCAATCAAAACTAATGATCAGTCTTATAAAAAACAAAAAAGAAATAAAAATAAACCCTGGAAAAGCAACAGTTAAAAGAAATTTTTAAAAAGAGTCGGCAATTACACTTGACACAAACCATTTTCCTTTTAACTCGCATTCAAGAGCTTTCACAAGACCTTCCATAAAAAAAATGTACATGAAATGAATGGCAATAACCACTTTTTTCATTCACAAGCCCGATAGTGAGAAGTGTCAAAAATCATTACACCAACTCCAAGAATTAAAAGCAAAAAAGAAGAGGACAAATGAATTGGATAAATTTATAGAAGTGCCGATGACAGTTCGAACTGAAGACTTATGACTACAGCGAAAATTTGTCGTTGTCAAGGTCATAGCCCCCTCGCCCTATCTTGTTTGTTGATCTGAATCTAGTCCGGTGGGCTGCGTAACGTATTTTATTAATTGCTGACGTCAAAGAGGGTACGCTGTTTCATTTGTTTGCTCTGCCCCCGCAGGTTTTGCATTATGTTCTATATTTTGCCACTTTTTTTATTTTCTTGCAAACCTCGTGGTAGCAGATATTCGTTACGAGGCTGTTTTCATTGCTCGTTAGGACAGTTGATCAAACGCTGGGGCGTGTATCTGAAGGTTGACATCGTGTTTTATGATTGATGGTGAGTCTGCTGCAGCTGGGAACTTGGAAATAGCTGGTCTTTATGATATATTAAGTAGTTCTGAGATAAGATGTACCAAGCGTGGCTTGTGCTCACACAAATGTAAAGCTTTCTTTCGCCTCTTTCTTTCGTTTGTTTTCTTTTTTCTTTTTTTAGTCAAAAATAAATGCCGTATAAGTCAAAAATTCACTCCAAACATTTTATCCACAAGAAACCATTCTTTGTAAATATCACCCATCACGTTTTCTCTCAATTCAGACTCAATTTCTTTAATTAAAACTTGAAACCATAATATCGCAAAGTTGCAGCGTTTCTGAAAGATTTTTAAATCCTTTTGACAGTTATGCCCAATCTACGGCCCGCGGCTCACATCCGGTCCACCAAGCTTATCCGTGTGGTTCGTTGTTTTGTCCGATGTTGCAAATTGAAAAGCACGAGAAGTGACAATATCGCAAATTTGGAGCCAAACGATCAGAAATCGGTTTCTGGAAAATTGATGTATTAAAAAAAATAAGTATTAAGTAATGATAACAGCAGTTATTGGTTTGTAATTTTCATTGCTGTTGCATATTTTTCCATGTCATTCAGAACAGAAAAAAATCTTTTGAAATTTTATGTGTGTTCTGGCCAGCGAGGATAATTTGGATGTGAGGTACGACTCTTGTGGAGGATAAGGTTGGACAACACTGTATTACCATTTAAAAATCTATACTTATTCCCTTTCCGAACATTAACAACAAGAACTTAATAAAAGAACTTAAAGATGAAGACAAAGTTTTCTGGAAAGAGACATTAGACATTGATGCAGATTGAGTTGAAAGCGATTAGTCATTGAAAATGACATGTTTTGATTGATTTCATTGGACTTTTTTTATTAGTAGTTTCGAAATAATTTTCAAACAGTACTGCGATAAAATACATTTATAATTTTTACGAACGACAATAGAATTTTTTTTCTCTTAAACAGTACGGTTTGCGACTAATTGGTGACTTGCTATTTTTTTAATAACAACTCTTACAGTTCAAAATACTTTTTCGCAAAAAAGTTTAAATTAAATTAGAGATGCAAATATCTGCGAGAAAAGTACGATTTAAACGCAAGGCTGTGCGATAACTTACACTAAATATTTTAAATTTTATAATGAAGCATTATGTATACTTAAGTTACTTTTAAATAAGAATGTTAATTATAAATTCGATGCATTTCAAGTAATCTATTCTTTATGAGTAAATGCATATTAAAAAAATGAAAAAAAAGTTCACCATTCTTTTAGTGAAATACGCGAAAACGTAAAGTACAGGAAATACATAGTAGGCACCTGCTGAAAAACGCAGATAGTGGGAGAAACGTAGGCCGTAAAATCGGGGTTTCACTATATCAAAGGGGATTGAGTCGTTAAAACATACTCAAAACATCAACAGATAATTATTAGATTAATAAAATTATTAAGTCTTCAATTGAGGTAATAACTTAATGATAGGACTTATTTTAAGTTTAAGCATTTTTCATTGGTGTTTCAGTTTATAAATACCAATTTTATTTTCAATGATCCAAGGAAAACAATGCTCGTTGGCGTTAAGTTTAACGGAACGAAAACTTCACGGAGAGACTTCATGTAATCACACAATTCAAAAGCTGCTCCTCTGTCGCTTCTTTCTGCAAGGTGCATTTTCCTAAAATCCCAGTCAAGACTCATATGAATTACCTTTTCTGTAGGGCTGTTTTCCTTCGCTTAGACTTCTTTAAATAAAAGCATGCTTTGGACAAAAGCTGAAGAGGGAAACGGAGAAAAAAACCATACATTATTTTAGAAGTGTGGCTTTCTCTCCGGGAGATCTTACCCCACACTCCTAGAGGGAAACCCCCCCCTCCTTTTCTTGATCATTAGCACAGCAATTATAGAAGCTCCCCCTGCTCACATATGTCTTAGCTATTCCTTTGTGAGGCTGTCTGCAATGTACTCATTCATGTATGGGCGGATTTGGTAAAGTGCTTCTATGGTTTTTACCTTTTGTTCATGAAAGCGACCCAGTTGGTCCTTTCGGCAATAGGCGGAAGAAATATGTTCGTCGGGGAAGTGTTGGCAAGCTTTTAAGCTTCCCTGGCTAATTCCCATGCCATGAGCGCTACAGTTAGAGAAAATGCAGTGTCTATGGTGAGATCGTAAGGTTCGGAAGTTTATAGGAAAGCATTCCATTTTCTGATTATTCGTTTCAAATATTCATTCAAACAGGAATCGACAAATACCGAACAGTAGCAGTTCGCCATGCACTGGCTCGTAAAATTTAGGGATTATTCTGTAATATCTGCCTATATTCTGTAATTGCAGAATGTGTTTTGTGTGTAGTAGTCGCTCCAACTTTACCACAGAGGTGAATAAACTTCTTTTGTTTGCGCCCGCAGGGGCGGCATTTCAGCATTTTGTTTGAGGGGGCGAGTTCCTTAAATATGAAGTACCTCAGAATGGAACAAAATACATGTTGGTGAAAAGAAAAGCATAAATGAATTTAAATATTTAGAAAAATTGGAATTACGAAATAATTAAAATTTTTACGACCAAAGCGAATAATTATCTTTGGAGTCAAAAAGAAGATTTTTATTTCCTTCAATTCCCAGTGTCTTGCGCTATTTCCCAAGCAACTAAAGTTGAAAATTCGTTCTTGTGCCGTTGCATTACGTTTGAGCTTCACTATTTTTTTTTTGAAAATGAACAAGCTATTTTAGTTCCTTTTGAACATGATCATTGATTTGTGTTATACATAAATTGAATTTATCAGTTTTTAACATTCTGCTACAAATATTTGGGAGTGCGACCGCCCCCTCTTGCCCCCCTTATTTGCCGCCCCTGTATGCGCCTGTAATTTTTTATGCCATTTGATATTTTTATTATAAAAAGTTTTATTATAAAAAGATTATTATAAAAAGAGGGAAGAAATATGTTTGCTGCCGAATTATCGACAAGCTTTCAAGCTTCTCTATCTCATTCCCATGCCAAAAATAATAGCTGGAAGAAATGTAGTGTCAATGGCGAAATCGCACAATTGGGAAGTTAACAGCATCATATTGCATTATTCGCTTCCTATCACCCACATGCATGCTATATCTTTCTGCACTGACATCTAAAAATCTTAAAATAAAATATTCAGCAATTTCAAAGTGTTTTGTTGCAATACAGTCCTACGGTCCCCTGTACCTTTTACTTAGTGGTTTACCAGCTTAATGGGGCTCTAAGAACAGTTTCGCCAATTGCCATTATAAAGAGCGCTGAATGTAACACATTTGATTATATAAATTATCACGTGAATTCATTTTGTACTTTAATTTAATACCAAATGCAAAATTAGCAGCGATAAATCTAATCGAATAAATTTGGTGCAAAATGGTACCGAAACAATCGATTTAACTCCAATTTTTGAGCGTAAAAACAACATTTGATAACCTCTATAAAAGCAACGGTCAGAAAACTAAAAATGGTTTGAAACACTTTTTATACGAAGCTTTTGGGGGTTTGAGTATCAAAAAAATTTAACAGGGCAGGTTCATTCATCATATGAACCTAGGTGGATTGACCATCTTGTTAGTATGCCGCTAATCCCGACAGAAATACATTACAGATTAATTGATAGATAAAAATTCATAAAATATTCATAAAATTAGAAATTACATTTAGTTTTAATTTTCACCGATTGAGCTTTAGAGGGATTCATGGGAGAAAACATATTTTTATTTTCCAATCCCGGGAAGGCTTTCTTTTGGTTTTAAGAGTACTAACTCGTACCGGAACAGCAAACAACTTAACTTCCCACGCAACTTACGAGGCTTAGTTCCACCGATCACGAGACAATAGAAAACAGACTGCATCTTTCTGCTGGAATAGTCATCCCAAAAGCTCTTTTCTGGGAGGGCTATCGTCTCGAAAAAGGGGTGTTACCTGCCCACAGACCCCTTGGTGCCACCATTCTTCAGAAGATTATTTGTCTTTACAGAGACCGCGGGAGTGCTGACAGGCGGACAGAGCCCTTGTCACCTTTTAGCTTGACTTCACAACTCCTCCTTATCTTTTCTCAACTTAAAGATGGGTTCCTGTTTCTCCTCCCATAACCCCATGGCAAACAATGCCAGCCAGGGTGGGTTTCACAAAATAAATCGAACCCTGGGGGGTGCCGTTTTTCTTCCTCTTCGGAATTGGATGCTCTCCTGAATTCTCACGTTTGCACTGGACCTGGTGAAAATCTGAAAAAAGAGGTTTGGTGCATCATGTGTTACTACGTAGCTAACAGTACAAATTATTAATTTTACTTCGTCATTAACCCATTAATACTTGACATTTTTCCCCCAAAGAATTTTGTTTTCTGGTTACAGAGTTGAATGGACAAGAAAAATAATAATAAAAAATATTATGTAAAAAATAATTTTTTAATTAAGGAAAGAAAGATCGTCCCTTAAAAGTTACGATAGACCCCAGAGGGTACATACTTGTTTTACTAAAAAAGTGTTCTGCCTACCATATAATATTTAAAAAGACATTTTATAAGAAGAAATAAAATCAGCAATGAACATAAAGTGGGAAGCTGGGAATAACTTTAAAAACTTAGCTTTTTCCTTGAGATTGTGAACTATGTCATTTTTGATAAAGATCATATTAAAACTGCTACAGAACACACTTTACAATGGTTATGTGTTGCAATCTGTTAATAACGAATTGAAACAATACCAAGGTACTAATTGAACACTATTTTTTGGTTGAAATTTTCATTTTGGGGAAATTCAGACCCTTTTTTGGACCGTCCCTAAAAAGGGAAGCTAGGCATTAATGGGTTAAAAATTTTGAGTCTCAAAAAGTGAGTCATAAAGTACAAAATGATAAATGACATCGACTGTTTAAAAGTTGAGTAGTATCTCTGATCAAATACAAGTGAATGAGAGGGAAGTATAATACATTCATAATTACTTTTGTTTCATCTTACATTCATTTTCTTGGCTTTTCAGGGGATCATTTAAAGCCTTCTCTCTAAAAAATCTCCTACATCAATGTGTTTATTGCATCTTTTAATCATTCTTCCAAAAGCGCAGCAGGGTTATTCCATAGAAATGTCAACCTCACTTGAAAAAAAAAAAAAAATACCGAAGTGAAAAAAGTATCAAAAAATAAATAAAGAAAGAAAGAAAAAAAAAATCATACAACATAAGAAGTTGAAAAAAATTGAAAAAGTATTGTAATTATTACTGAGATTAGCCGTAATAAATAGTTTGTAGTGTGTTTACTGCTTGCTATTCGATGGTTACGTTAGTCACACTCCATCTTGAGTAAAAGTGATACTGAAAACTGAAGAGTAAAAAAAATAAGATTTAATAAATGTGTTTTATGTTTTTAAAAGCCAACTTTACACATTTTTCAAATATATCGTTCAATTTTTAACACTTGCTTAACTTTGAGAAATGTTTGCCTCACAACATGAGCATTCATTTTCAGGGTTGCAAAAATGTTACGTTAGTCACGCTGCTATGGTTGAAAAAATATCTACTGTCAGTACTTTTGTTTTAAATTCTTAGCAGAAATGATACATAGATACCATGTACATTGTAAATCCACCAGCATAACTAAAAAATATTTTTTATCCTTTAAGCTACAAGTAAAAACAGTTACAAAATCAGCTCTGAATGTTACGTAAGTCAACATGGAATGACCCAGTGTAGAAATTCTAAATCCAAGGGAGAACTGTTGCAATCCTTTGAACGAAACGCGTGATTTATTTAAATGTCAATTTTAAACTTTTATGAAATACTAGCAAAAATACCCGGCGTTGCCTGGGTCAGTAATAATAATGAGAAACAATTTATATACTCACCTTTGTTTCTTTTTTCCTGAACTGAAGGAACTCAAAACTTGCCGCTTTGACGATTCTTAAAATGTCGCCAAATTTTTGGGTAAACTGTTTTGGGACACCTAGGATAATTTTGCTCCCCTCCTTACTTTATGAAAATGCATTAAGTATTATTATGTCACCAATTTTTGTCAGAGAAATAGTCATCAAATGCTGATATACTATTGCGGACTATAAAATGACGTTAAAAGTTTTTATCCTAATGATTTCGAAATTAATAGGAAACATTTAGCAATTATTTGTGCAAAAATGCAAATTAATGGTAATTTTAGTCTTGTTTAAGGGTTTTATTAATTTAGTATGTGGATTACTTTACTTTTTGACATACTTTTAAAAAGGTTTTTAATGAATACATATGGAATCGGAAAACAAAAGAAAAGAAAAAACTCAACTTTTCAAATATGGGAGTATTATATCGATGATTAAGATTTTGCCGCAGTCGATAAATATCAGACAATAATCGTTTTATTTTGGTTACGTCGTGTAAAAAGTAAAGTATTATTACGTAGTCTTTGGCACAAAAACTGTGGTGTCAGTTGAAAAAATCGCCGAGAATCTCAGTTACTAAAATCTTGCACCAAATTTGGAAAAATTCCTGTTCAATCGGATACTAAGAAACTGCCCTATTATAAGTACCCCGAGAAAGTGACAAATCAACGCAAACAAATTTTAAAAATGCCGTTAAGTTGTATTTAAAGCTCCATCAAATTGGAAAATAATGAACCTAATCTATTTATTAGTTGCCAATCTCTTCTAGCGGTTACGTTATCGATTCTCTAAAACACATATTTACAAAACTCGAGAAAATAATTAACGTAGTGAACAATCTTCTAATAAAGGAATACAATTTATTCTACAAAATAATATTTGCACGTCTCAAAGCAACTTAAAATTAAGACTACAAAATGTTTTAAGTAAAAATCATGATAAGCTCATTAGAGAGCGGGCGCGCGAGCGTTTCCAATGTCTATGTTAAGGCCCCTATATATACGGTCTATATAGCGGCTCTAGTCTATGTAAAAGCCTGGATATTAAATATGAAGCTGAAAAAAAATTACATTTTGATTTGACTTGAGAAAAGCCTTGAACATTTAATGCGAAAAGCGGAAATGATACACGCAATTCTAGCTATCGACAGGGAGTTGAGATGATACACTAAATACTGAATTAGTTTGTTGAAAGCCTTCGCGGATTTATGCGAAAAATGTACCTTAAATTGGAATGAAAAAAGCGCTACCAATCGAACTTTTTCGAATATCGTTATAAATTATAGCCTATGTGTTATTCTGCTGTATAAGCTACATTATGGTAAAAGTTTCATGAAAATCCGTTCAGTAGTTTTTGCGTGAAAGAGGAACAAACATCCAAACATCCAAACATCCAAACATCCAAACTTTCGCATTTATAATAGTATTAAGATGTCAGCCAAGGGGGGGGGGGGCAGAACCCCTGTAAAATTCCCTTGTGTGTGCCACTGGTGAAGCATAAAAATATACCGTGAAATAAAATCACGCAATTTTGACTTCAGTCTTTTGCAATAACTGCTACTACATTTTGCCTGCTGATAACTAGCTACTTGATGATAACGCTTCATCATCAGTTAAGCTTTCTGTTGGCGATGAACTCACGATCTAGCGAATTTTCACTATACTGTGTCGAAAAATGGTGAGACTTCCCTATTGGTCTACATGGCCTAATTTGGTGTACCCACAAGGACTAGGGTACAGTACACTTTATATAAACCCTTCAAATTAATTAAAACTATAACAATAGATAAAGGTTAGTAAATTTTTACACCATTTGTCACAATTAACCTAACTTTAAACGCAGTTAACACCCCTTAAATTTTGCTCAATTTCCAAAAAAAAAAAAAAAAGTTATGTTTGTTTTTCATCAAACATAAGCAATTGGAACCGTAAGAAATTCAAACACTTTTCAAAAGTGTATTATAAGACGCACCTTAGTACCCACCTTAGTTTTTCTTTTTCTTCATTTTTTAATGTAAAATTTTTTTTATTTTTTAGCGGTATTTCCTATTTTTTTTTTTTTTAAGTTAAAGATTTTTGCTGCACAAATAATTTGAATATTGCTTCACATATTCTGGTACAACTTTTGTAAGATTACGGTTGCTTAGTGGTCATTTTGTAAGTCATTTAGTTTGAATAAAATTTTTGAAAAGATGAAAAAAAAAAAAAAAAGCGAAATTGACTACTTCAGTGCAAGTAGCAGACAACTTCAGTTTTTACCATTTTTGTATTTTGAAAACTATTACAAATTTTGTGTATCATTTTGAAAATAAAGTTTTGTTTACCAGTGGCGTAGGAAAGGGGTGGACCCCGGGTATGAACCCTTCCTTGGATGCATAGCAATCTAAGAAGAAAAACAAAATTAAGAAACAGAAAGCAATGTTTCAAAACCTGCTTGTACAATCCTTAATTACGAAAATTTAATTTGTCAGAAGCAAATTTATTTTTTATATTTATTTAGAGTCCGCTAAAGCAATGCGGTTTTGTTAAAAGTTTACCAAAAAAATATTTGCCCTTTAAATAAATGCCTCTGTAATTAAACCCGCCGCGAACAAAACAAACCGTCGCAAAGGATTGAAGAATACGCTAAATATTTCAGATTCTGGGAGGTCTTTATTTGAAAAGGCATAAAAGTATTTAGAAATGTAAAAAAATAAAAACATGCACGTATGCTTACTTTGCAAAAGCCCTCGCGATAATAGAGCCGGTAATGAAAAGATAAAAAAAAAAAAAAAAACACTACGATGTACAAGGCAATGAGTTAGTTAAAGCTGGGGGGTTATAGGAGAAGGGGGAGGGGGGTGTTCGCAGGTTTTCGGGAGCCGAGAAACAAGTGGTCTATAACAAACTAACCGTTCAATTCAGAGCCGAATCTTTTCCATTTTCTCAAACTAGTACCATCAATGTCTATCAGCGACTGATTGATGACAGGAGCCGCGGTTGGCGGCATTCTTTGATCTCTCACTTGCGGCTTGCTTCAAACCTGCCGCCGCTAGCCTCATAGACACCTTTGCGGTAGAGGGAGGGGGTTTTGAATTGCGGCTGTTTATTTGTAGGTCGGATTCCGTTGCGTAATTAAGTGCTTCATTGGCACTGAGCTGAAATAAAACAGACTGTCTCAACCAAGGGCGGATTCGGGGGGTGGTCAATGGCTCAAACCCCTTTCACCACCCATGTGATAACACATTTTATGGGTTTCACAACCATGAAAAATCTTGCTCTCATTGAAACAAAAATTTTATTCATGTATTATGTACGAAAAATGTTAAATTTCATTTAAGAATTTTTCGAGAATTTTATTTTTAAGAATTTTAGAACTACAATATTGATTGCATGTAGACAATTTATGAATTAAAAATTTATATATTTCCTGATAGTTAATTTTTACCAAAATAAATAATGGTTAATTTAACAGAATATTTTAAAAGATTACTTGCAGTGCAATTTTGTATATTTTAAAGAAGGTTTAAATTTTGCATGCTTCGTTTTCCTTTCATTTAACTGATAAGGTATAATACCTAACCCCCCCCCCCTGCAAAACTTTCTGGGTCCGCCTTTGATCTCAACGTACTACAGAATCTCGCTTAACAGGCCTTCTTTTATCCGGATTAAATCAGAAGCGTTTGACTATGTTTTCATGGGCAATTTTAGTATTGTCGTTTAGTTTTTAGTTATTTATCTTTAAGTGAAAACTTCTTTAGACGCCTTCAATTTTTGAGGTGGCGGGGGGAGGAATAATTGAACTCGCGACACTGTTAACGTTACTAACTTCTCTGTATAAAAGTACTGTCTGTCCGTGAAAATCGCGCCTGGCACTAGCGAACAGTTCCACTTAAAAAAGGGTAGACGGGTTGTGAGTGACAACTTTCCGAAGTTTTCAATTTAAAACTTACATTTGCTATATCCTTTTGACATTTTCAACTAAGCTATGTATTTGAAATTAGCATCGTTCCACGTTGCTGGATACGGCTCAAAATGCTTTTTATTATTCTTCCCCTTGTTGTTATCTTACCTAACACCCATATTTTGGCAAGATCAGAGAGGAAACTAACGCATAAGTAAATGCGCGGTAAGTTTTACCAAAGAAGATAAACCAGTATATACCTGTATTGTGTATGTACATACATACAAGGCCTGATTAAGGCACAGGCCGAACAGGCCTGAGACTGAGGCTCCATCTTCCTAAGGGGCCCCTAACTTTCTCAAAACTGATGCACAGCATTAAAGAATTATGCATTTTAAGCGGAAATAATAATTTATTAATTGAAAAAAAAAAAAAAAAAAAAACTCTCCCTGCAGAATGATCCACAAAGAGGACTAGTACCAACACTGCAAAAAAAAGGAAAAGATTATTTTTCGTTGACTTTAAAAGGTAAAACGTAGAGGAGGCCCCCAAATTATTGTCGCCCTTGGGCCTCACTTATAGCAATAAACTGTAAAATTGCTAATTTTATAGTAATAAATTGTAAAATTGCTAACTTTAGAATACTAAACTGTGAATTTGCTAATGTACAGTAATAAACTGAAAAAAATGCTAATTTTACAGTTTATTACGATGCATTTTACAGTTTTAAAATGGAACCTCTGGTGCCAGTATTATACTGTTGTTTTTACAGTATAATACAGGTAAATTTTACGGCAATAAACTGTAAAATTTCTAAATTTACAGTAAGAAACTGTAAATTGCTAGTTTTACAGTTTAGTTATGTGCATTAACAGTTTTAAATTGGAACCTCGGTTGCCAGTTTTGAACTGTAAAAACAACAGTTCATTTTTTGCAATGTAGGTATACTCTATCGAGTACAGGTGCTGATTTAATTGTAGTGTCAATCTTTTGCAAAGAAATATTTATCTGTTCTGTTATTTATGAGTGTATGTGCTAAGGAGAACGCCACGTGAGATAGGCTACTTCAAAGCATCGAAATCTTCCTGTTTTGGCGAGTATCTAATATCTTTAAACGAGTAATGCTTGTGTGTGTAGATATATATATATATATACTAGCTGACCCGGCGAACTCTGTTCCGCCTTAAAGGCAATAAATAAGCAAATTTTTGAATTTATTAAGTTTTTTGTTAGAAAATACAAAAAAAAAAAAAAAAAAAAATAAGTACCTACATTAATCATCCATTATTGTTTCTGTATTTACAACCTATTTTACTGCGCTCCAGAAGCTGTCAGAACATGTGCTTTATGTCGCCCGGCGACAGAGGCTCGAAAAAGGCTTAGTTAAAAAGATAATTTTTTCGGATTGCTTATCAACTGACTGCTCCATCCATAAATCCATCCAAACAAACTTTTGTATTATATAATAGTAGTAAGAAGAACAGCCACTTAAATGCTGTCCAGGAGCTATCCCACCACCTCTCAGCCTCAGAGGCGTAAAACCTCTTAAGTGACAATCGTTTATGACAGCTTTTCACATATAAATTTCAAGGGAAGTAACGCGTTTGTTTATAATTTACTTCACAAAAAAGTCAAATAACACTCAACGCACCGCTAACTTACAACCTGTTTACTGCGCTCCGGAAGCTGCCAGAACGTGTGATTTATGTCGTTCAGCAATGGAGGTGTCAAAAAAGGCTTAGTCAATAAGACATTTTATCTAAATAGATAATTTGCAATAAAAAACATATTGCGATCCTAAATTGGGTCTCAAAATTCAAGATGATTCTTTTGAGACATTGCTCTTTGAAATTGAGACAAAATTGAGAAACAAATTTTTTGACTGGAATTTCAACTCGCAATTATTTGAGCTGTCAAGATGCCACTTGCACACCTTTCGGACGAACTATCAGTCTACAAACGAGGAAAGAATTAGCTTCAGAAAGTCATGCTTCGGAAGATACATGCTGATAACCTATGGTCAAAATTTGCCAAATTACGATTTTTTACCAACTTTGGCAGCAAATTGCAAAAAATCTAGAGTGCATTGAGTGTTTGTTTCAGAAGTATGCTATTCTACCCTAAACAGTGATTAGAATCACAAAATTTGAGCCTGATAATCGTCTTAGGTCGCGAGCAATAAAAGCACAAACTTTACGATTTGGTCATTTTTTTTTTTCAAGACACGAAAAAGAGGCCTTTACAAAATAATTTTTATTGGCTGAACCATAAGACTTAGGGAGCTATATTTTGGTATGGCTTCATGCAAGTTTTATATGTATATCCAAAAAAAATTATCAAAATCGGAAAGGGTCGAGTGGGGATTTTCTCGAAATTTGGGACACTTGACATGAAATGACCCTAAACAACAAACAGGAGGACGGGAATCGAGAATGTAGTTCGCCTTAGTAGGTAGTATGTTTTAAGAGAATTCGAGTTAACGAGGCTTCTTCATGTACTCCGTGTGAAACTACTCTATAGTAATTTTTTAAAAAAAGAAAGAAATGAATGAATTTCTGAAAATTACATAAGACAAAGAATGCTGAATAAATTTCTGAAAGGAAAAATTAACTTAAAATTTAGTTTTAAAAATCACTAATTCCTGTATTCATTCCTTAGCTTCACGGGAGTATACGTTGGGATTTCTGACATAACTGATTTTTGACGTTCTACTTTACATAAATTAGGCTTTGTATAACAATTAATATCTTTTTTAAGCTACTGTGAAACAAAAATAAACAAAATTTACTGCAAAAAAAATCAAGCAATTTCGACATAACTATTTTGTTGTTACAACTATTGCTACTGTTTTACCTCATATTAACAAGTTGTTTCTTGTCAATGCTTTATCATCAGTAGGGCTTTTTGATGACTATAAAATGAGTCTGGATTTTTTTTCTTTTTAATCCTAAAGTACACTTTCGATTATCCGCGGCATTGTTTGGCACGGTTATCGCGGAGACCGAAAATCGCGGATAATCCGAAAAAAAAAACATAAAATAAGGGGTAAAGAAGATAAAAAATGCCTTTTGCTTAAAAATAATTGCATTACACTTAAAACGTGATATGTACAAGCAGTGACGATAGGTACAGCATAAAAAATTATTTGTATTTAAGGTTCTCAAGCATATAAAATCTATAAACAAGTGGTACTTACGACAACGCCCTGGTAACAGGGGCCGTCATTTCAAGTTTTTCCGGGGAGGGGGGGGGGGGGCAAAGGGTACAAACACAATGCAATTTCATCGGAAAACCTAAAAAACCATGCCCACTTGTATGTAAATACATTGATTTCTCAATGTCGGGGGGGGATGCAATAGACCCCCCCCCCCCAAATGACGGGCCTGCCTGGTAAAATAATTTGTTGGACGAAGTACACCGTACTCTTGGGTAAGAAATGTTAAGAAGAAGCAAAATTTAAATTCGTGTTTTTATGAAAAAATCAGTTAATTGTGTTTTTTTCCCCCGAGACCCTAGCGGATAATCCGCAAGCTGATAATCGAGAATTCACTGAACTTAGAAAAAGGGGGGTTGGAGCCTTTTGTCTACATAGTCACGCACTCACCACAGTTGATATTTTTCATGGTTTCTAGCTACACGAAATTACTACGTAAAAAATACTCCACTCAATTGTTACCCATTCTTAAATTATTTTCACTAGTGTCATGCTAACCACCTCATCATAAAAGCAATCAAATGTTTAGCAATTGCATTTTAACCCTTTGAAAGCATTCAACTCAACCAATGCTTTAGAAAATCAGCTATCTAACTCTTTAATAAATCAAAGACAAATTAGGTTACACGATAAACCGCTTTCAATTGTAATCAAAACGGGGAAGACTTGTAATTAGTTCTTTTATCAATCGCGTGAAAACATTGTAATTAATCTTGGATATCAATTATTATTTTCTTCGATTGTTTTAGTTTTATTCAAATTATTTTGTTCTCCGTAAGTTCTAATTATTTTTAATGAGGGCATGGATTTCATTCGACAACGTTATTGATGTAAAACAAAATAGCTGTAAGAGTTTTCTTTTCTCACTTATTAAATGATATGACAAATCAACTTCATATATTCTCAATGATAGTTATTCACAAGCCGATTGAACTGACACGACTGGAATATTTGATTCTCATTTTTATGTGTACACGTTTACATTTGTTGCATCCCCTCCCCTCATCTTATATGAATGAATGCTTTTTTATTTTTATTCATTTGTTTATTCATTTTTATTCTATTTTTCTCTGTGGTAATTTTTTTTTTTTGGAAACTGGGGTGAACTTAAACCCATTTCATTTCATTTCATTTCACACCTCCAGGGTCCCCGTACCTACCACAGCTTCGTGGTTTAACCGGGATAGGGCCCTGAAGGGCGCTCTGTTCTTAATTTTGAACCAGAACCTAGGGTCGAGCAAACCCTAGGCCCAGCACCCCCAGAGGTATCGTTTCACTTGGAGGACTTTGTGACCACGACATTTTTAACGCCTCCCAGCCACCATTAATCAAGACGGTGGATCTTTGATCGGCTGGGATCGAACCCGGGTCCCTCCGGACACGAGTCCGATGCTTTACCGATCGGGCCACCACGGCCCCATCTGTCGGCCTCTCAGGGAGTGGTACTCAAAAGCTTCAGCATGATTACAGCCATTTAGGATCCATAAAACTAAATTAGTACAAGCGGGACCAGGGGTGCCCACAGGGGGGGGGGTTGTGGCACAAGTTGCGCCATCAGAATTTGGGGGGGGGGATTTTTTTAACTAATTTATTTATTTATTTAAATTATTCATTAATTTATATTTTTTATTTAAATTATTTACGGATTTTTTTAATAAAAAATATTCATTAATTTATTTTTTAATTTGAATTATTTCTTTTATTTCTTTATTATTATTTTCTTATTTATTTATTATTATTATTTTTTTTTTGCGCGTGTGTGTGCTTGGAATGTCTGAAACGGGAAAAAAGCGATTCTGTTCTGCGCACAGTTCGAACTTTGAAAAAAAAAATATATATATATATAAAAAATAGTTATAATTCAAAAAAAAAATAAATAAATAAATAAATGATATTAAAAAAAATGAATAAAATAAAAAAGGATTAAAATAAAAACAAATACACGAGGGTTGTGAAAATTTTTGGGGGGGAATTTGCGCCATTGAGCTTGGGGGGTATGGGCACCCCTGAGCGGGACTTATGACTCCCGTCGGGACTAAAAGGGTTAAGCTATCTTTGGGAAAGTAGAGTTTACAGGTTCTTCTGCGGAAATTTCTAAAAGCAAAAATTTTATCTTATCTTCTGTGATATTAAGGAAATGAGGAATGTTCGTGGGCTCTTTCTACCAATTTTTCGCCATTGAAGTCTGAAAAGCGTTGTTGTGGTTACAAGATCTTTACTGACATTAATAGGAAGAAGATGTCCTAGCTTTTTAACGTCTCCAAAATTGAAGTTATACGGATCTCACCCAGAAAATTTTCAAAATTAACTTCTCAAAAAAGTTACTCGAAGCTTTTTTTATTCGCAACAGGAGAAAGAGGGGCTTGGGGTTCGAAGCTTTTCTTCCAATCTTTTTCTACTATTGAAGTCAGTTTTAGAATGTTTTTGAGAAGGAGGGGCTCGAAAGCTACTCGCGAAAATTTTTTTTACGCGCTACTCGCGGTTAAAGAAAAAAAAAAAAAAAAAAACGAATATTTATACTATCTGTGACGCTTTAATGAAAAGGTAAAAGTTTTGGGAGCCTTCCTCAGAAAATTTTCAAATTTAAAGTTCGAAAAATAATTTCTTTGCTATCTTTTGATGACATTAGGAGAAAGTTCAACTGGGGGAGATCTCCAAAATGTTTTTGATGTTGAAGTTTTAAAAACGAAATTTTAGGCTGAATAGGTGTTATGAGGAGGAATGGATATTGGATACTCTTCTTCGATAATTTTTCGAAATTGAAGGTCTAAAAATGCACTATGTTTGTTTGAGGACTTTAAGGGGGATTTCAGGGGCTATCTTCGAAATTTTTTTTTGACATTTCCGCTGAAAAAACTCAATTTTACTATCATTGTTGATGTCAAGAGAAGAGATAGGATATTGGGGAGTTTTCGCTCCTAAAAACATATTCTAAAGTTTCCTAAGGTGACATTACAGATGATGGGGGAGGATCAATATAAGAAATTGTTTCAAATTGACACCGCATGAATGCCATTTTGAGGTATATTTGGCCAAATTAAGGGGGAAGGGGCGTATAATAGGGTGGGCAGAAAATGACTTATTTTTTCGATGATGGGTAAGGCAGAAAAGGTGCCATTGGGGGACCAAAATGCACAGAAAAAATTAAAAATTTTTAGGTCAGTTTCTTGATCTACTGCAATTGTGTTGAAATTTGGAAAACATTTGGTCTTTTCGAGATTTTTAGCAAATTATTTAAAAAAAAAACAAAACTTTTCTATTTTCGACAACGGGTAGGACGGAAAATATGCCATTAGGAGCATAGAAATTCCATAAAAATTTTGAGGTCTGTGGTATAATTCCTTCCTTTTCCACAAAATTCCTAGAAGATTTGGCAATTCCCTGTTTTTTTCTACGTTTCAATTTAAATTTCGTCAAAATGTTAAAATGCTGTTTCGATGTAGTTATCTGAAATAACTACATTGTCTGTCACGTATCATGCATTTTTAGAAGTGAGGTGCGAAATTTTTTTTAAAATAATTTCCTAAAAATCTCAAAAAACTGCATTTTTTCCAAACTTCAACGCAATTGCGGCAGATCAAGAAATTGACCGAATATTTTCAAATTTTTTCTGTTTTTTGCGCCCCCAATGGCAACTTTTCCGCACTACCCATCATCGAAATAAAACAAAAAAAGTCATTTTCGGCCCACCCTAGTCTATAAGCGACTCTCTTCGGGAAACTTTTTGAAATGGAGCTCTTAAAAATGCAATCTTAATGTACCTTTGATAACATTAGGTTAGGACGTCGAAAAATTTTCTACAATTAGTGGCCTGAAATTCATTTTCTGGCTTTCTTTAATTTCGTCAAGGAGGTCATAACCACCTTTTGGATAAATACTTCAGTGTAACGTTTGAATTCACTGTCCTTAGAAGGAGCACGGGCGAACCCTCTCATTAAGCCTGCTCCCAGACTCGGCAGTGGCTCACTTAGCATACACAAACAAACACACCACGTTTACTTCACACGCACAATGCACGCACACAAAATGTTTACAAATGCACTTCGTATTGATGCGTGCATGTTAAAAATCCCAGTTTTTTTTTAAATTCTTTTTTGAATTTGTCCAATCGTTTTTAATATTAATTTTACCTAGAACATTTGCCTCTCCTCCCAAATGACCGACCGAAGCGAGCGCCCCCTTTATTGTATTTGTGGCATTGACCAGCAAAAATTAGTAACCTTACGGCGTCTGGAAGTGTTCAAAAATTTATAAGAATTTTTAACATCGGGATTTTCCCCGAAAATATTCAAAGGAAGTTTGAAAATTTTCTCATCTGTTCTTTTGATGAAACCGGAGTCATTTTATCACTGTAATTGCTTCTTTGTGCTTTCTACTCGATTTTTTACTTCATTCGAGCACATGACGGCGATTGTCAGAAGTGGGCAACAAAATATTGACATATTCTCGAAGGGAGAAGATTTTTTCAGCAATTCCTTTTAATCTCGGCAGCCTAGAACAGTTGCAACAATTGCAGTTTGTTTCTGACCTGTGTGCCGCCGCTGTTTCTTGATGATATCATTGTTCGGGAATCGGTTACCGATTGCTGATTGTCGAGAGATTAAAGATGAACTCGGTATCTTGAGTTTAATGTGTTTATTTATTTTTTCGGTGAAATAATGTGACGAGCCAGGCGACGAGATATATTGTGTGATGAGGCATTTAAACTGTATTTGTGGCCCCGCGTTTACGGTCCAGAACTTTCTTGCGACAATCGCGCCGACTGTTTACTGTGGAGTTGGCTTATTTGCTCAATTTCGTTTGATGTCTGATTCTCCAAAAGAGTTTTATATAATCCCAAGTTTTAAGTAATATGAATCCCTTGCTTCAAGATACCAGGGAATGTGATGTAAGTGAACAACTTTCGTCACCAAGGTGAATCAAAATCACGTTTTTCAGCCCCATCACGCCTTCCAGCTTTATGCTTTTACCATTGCAGTCGTTTCGAATCTTACCAGGAATGAAGGAAGGGGGGGGGGGGGAGTGTTCAAAGGCAAGGGTTTATATACAATAAAAACTTATTAGAAAATAGCAAAAACCGCGCTTAATAATTGTAAAAACATAAATTCTTGAAACCCTGGGGTGAGTGCAACTGACCCAACCAAACGATGAACCTGGACTTAACTAATCTTTAACGGAACCCAAATATAATTGAATCGTTTATTTCGAAAAGGTAACATCTCTATTTTGATCTCCTCTGTCTCTTTAGGAAATTAAACAGCGCACGGTTATATTTTTGAATGTCATAATCAATGAAAATATGCCTTTAGTTAAGTACACAATTACTGCAATAATTTACCAAATAACCATTGATTATGACATTTAAAAATATAACCATGCGCTGTTTAATTTTCTAAAGAGACAGAGGAGATCAAAATAGAGATGTTACCTTTTCGAAATAAACGATTCAATTGAATTGGCAAGTGGATAAAGATGATATGAGACAATTTTGGAAAAACTTACTTTTTACCATAGATGAAGGTGAAAAGGTAATAATTTTTTGTTTGAAAGCTTTTTCTAGAAGTTTAAAAAAATGTCACATATCACCTTCATTCACTTGCCCCTTTAAGTGTGTTTGTGAGTAAACACAATTCGACACACACTAATTTGAATTTGAGTAAATCGGCGAAATTCAAGTGTCACATATCATCTTTATTTAGTTGCCCCTTCAATTATTCAAAATCAGAAAAAAAGAAGATTTAAGTGCGAAATTGATAATATCACTTGAAAGAGCACACTATGTGGGGAATTCAGCAGCATTTTAAACAATTTTCTACTGTAAAAATAAATTTTAAACAATTTTCTACTGTAAAAATAAGTACCAGGGGACCGAGCCCGCTCGGTAAAGAAAACAGAGGTTTGTAAACTAGTGTTTTTTGCTAAAATGCGAAGTACTTGTTTAGATTGCGAAGTACTTGTTGCAATTACGCATTTAAAACAGCCGTAATTTGTTTTAAAAACACAACCTTATTTAATCCATGCTCACCATAAAATCACACGCAATTTCGTTTCATTTGGCGCCGAAGACGCGAAAGGTGTTGATGAGAATGGATGTATAGTCCCTGTTCTCCAGTACGCATTTTGTTCCAGTTGGTTTTGACTTTCATTTTACTTCACACTTCAAGGTTCCCCCAGTACATACCACAACTCATGGTTTAACCGGGATGGGGCCCTGAAGAGCGCTTTGTTCATTTTTGAACCAGGCCCATGGGCCGAGCAAACCCTTGGCCAAGCATCCCCCAGAGGTATTGTTTCACTTGGAGGATTTTATGACCACGAACATTTTTAACGTCCCTCACCCATCATTAATGAAGACGGTGGATCTTTTATCGGCTGGGCTTCCCGGGACCCTCCGGTTACGAGTCCGACGACTAACCGATCGGACTACCGCGGCCCACACCCAATTCTAACTTTATTTTGATTGATCTTCTTTAAATTTCAAAAACAATAATAATTCTAACGTGTTGCCAAAACTCATTTGAAAAATACCATAAAAATTTAAATTTACGCTGCTGTGATTAAATATGAAATCCATTGTTATAATAAAACGTGGTTGCTGTGAACAGTAACAATAAGAGTAATCATAAAAAAATAGCGAAAGAAAACTCGTCAAACTTTTAATGAAGGCACCAAAAACCGCGTTTTTACATAAAAAACGCAGATGTAGATGAACTCAAAAACCAAAACTTTATCTAAAGACAAAATTTTATCAAAATCGTTAGAGCCGTTTTCGAGATCCGAAATATATATATACCGAAATTGCTCGTCTAAATATATTAAATAGATGTAATTTTGTTTCGAAACTTAATATTTTAAGAAAATTGAATTTCATATTTATTGATTTTTTACCTGAAATATCTTACTAAACACTCTTGAGGAGGAAAAAAAGTATTTTAAAACGAACTATCACACTTTTATACTCAATTTTGAAATCGTACTTGAAAAGTAAAAAGTAATCTGATTTTTATATAATGTAAGTTACCATAAAATTCAACAGATGTCGGTGGACAATCATCACTGCTTTTATTCCATGGCTTTTGAATAAATGAAACAGCCTGTATAAGACACTTATCTAGTGAAGCCCTGCTTTAACGTTTCAACAACAATAACAATTTAACGTTGCCAAATACCATAAAATTTAAACTCGCGCTGATGTGATTAAATATGAAATCCATTGTTATAATTACACGTGGTTGCTAAGAAACAGTAACAATGAAAGTAATCATAAAGAAAATGGCGAAATAAAAGCTTCTCAAACTTTCAATGAAGGCACAAAAAAAAAAAAACGTTTTTTTTTGTGAAAACTCGCGTTTTTACAGAAAAAACGCCGACGTAGATGAACTCAGAAACCAAAACTCTATCTGAATACAAACTTTTATCGAAATCGTGTTTTCGAGATCCGAAAATTAAATAAATAAATAAATAAATAAATATACAAGAATTGCTCGTTTAAAGATATTAGATTAAAATAGGTACATTTGCCTGCATTTTTCTTTTGTTGAGAAAATGGAAGGGGGAAGGATAATTTCTTTTGACTGCTACGATTAAATGTGAATATGTGAAATGATTAAATATCTGTTAATAAAATACAAATATATTTTTTAAAACTGTCATATACACTAAAAAATAGATGTTGTTTTTACAGCACGATACAGCTAAATTTATAGTAACAAACTGTAAAAATTGCTAATTTTACAGTAATAAACTAAAATTCCTAAATTTTACAGTTTATTACTGTGTACACTGCGATGCAAAAGTTTAGACAAAATGCAAATACATGAAAAAAAAGAAAACTATTCAACGAAATGCTTTCAAATTTCTACTGCAGGTACACAATATGGTCCCAAATACGTGTCTGGAGTTCTTATAACTATAACTGGAAACAAATTTTGGATATTACAAAAGACATTTTTTTTACATTGTTGCAAAAGTTTAGACAAAAGTCACATTTTATGCAAATATCCCTTGAAATGTGATTAATGGAGGAAATGCGGAACTGTATTATTCATTTATAAAGTGCAGAGATTGCTGAATAAATTATCAAAATCTCAAAAGCTCTTTAGTTCTCGTGTAAAGAAGATGAGTAAGTTTGGAAGCCGAAATTTGAAAATGAACCTACTTTATTAATTTTTTGTCTTTTAAATCGGCTCTAGTATGGTAGTACATTGTTTTTTACTTTGTGGAGAGCAAATTCAGACATGCGTATCGATCAAAAAGTCCAGAAAAAATTATATTTCTTAAGGATGAAGGAATTGAAAAAACGGCTCAGACTGACGATTCACCATTTAATCCTACAAAACTTCAACTTGGGTCAAAAACAGCACGTGACAGCATAAGTAGATGAACAACTGAATCGGAATGCATTAAAAAAACAAAGAATTGTGCCTGAGCCTTTTCGGACAGAGTGTCCCAAATAAGCCAGATTTTAATGTGAAAAGCAGCATATGTATCACCGTGACTAAAAAATGAATGGTACTTTCATTGATAAAAATTATTAAAATTGGGATGGCCTAGATGGATTATAATTCTTTTCGCGGGACTTGAGAAATATCCATGATCATATGCTGTGCTGCTTTTACCAATAAAATCTGGCTTATTTGGGACACTCTGTCCGAAAAGGCTCAAGCACAATTCTTTGTTTTTTTTATGCATTCCGATTCAGTTGTGCATCTACTTATGCTGTCACGTGCTGTTTTTGACCCAAGTTGAAGTTTTGTAGGATTAAGGGGCGAACCGTCAGTCTGAGCCGTTTTTTTCAATTCCTTCATCCTTAAGAAATACAATTTTTCTGGGTATTTTGATCGATACCCATGTCTGAATTTGCTCTCCACAAACTAAAAAACAATGTACTTCCATACTAGAGCCGATTTAAAAGACAAAAAATTAATAAAGTAGGTTCATTTTCAAATTTCGCCTTCCAAACATACTCATCTTCTTTACACGAGAACTACAGACCTTTTGAGATTTTGATTATTTATTTACCAATCTCTGCACTTTATAAATGAATAATACAGTGCCGCATTTCCTCCACCAATCGCATTTCAAGGGATATTTGCATAAAATCTGACTATTGTCTAAACTTTTGCAACAATGTAAAAAAATGTATTTTGCAATATCCGAAATTTGATTCCAGTTATAGTTATAAGAACTCCAGACACGTATTTGGGACCATATTGTGTACCTGCAGTAGAAATTTGAAAGCATTTCGTTGAATAGTTTTCTTTTTATTCACATATTTGCATTTTGTCTAAACTTTTGCATCGCAGTGTATTTTACAGTTCTAAACTGGAACATCTGCTGCCAGTATTATACTGTTGTTTTTATAGTATAACGTGGCTAACTTTGTGGTAATAAACCGTAAAATTATTGTAATAAATTATAAACTTGTTGTAATAAACTATAAAATTGCTGCTTTATAGTAATAAACTGTAAATTGCTAATTTTACTATTTTTTACTGTGTATTTAACAATTTTTAACTGGTACATCTGCTGCTAGTATTATACTGTAAAAACAGTTTATTTTCTGCAGCGTTCTAATAGGTAAATTAACAAAAACTGTACAACATTGGCGCTTTTATCTACTTTAGATGTTTTTTTTTTTTGTTAGTGAATACCATGGAGGAATTATTGTTATATTGTTATAATATTATTATTGTTTATAATAATGATGATAATAATAATTATTATTATTATATTCAAAAACAAATTGTTCCACATCATTTTGTCACTATTATCCTTGCCATCATTATTTATATCATCAGCATTATCTTCGTTATTGCATTTGATTTTTTCACCAAGAGTGAAAAGAACCTCCGTTACGATTGACAATTTTTAGTTGCTCCCTCTCAGCACAAGTGTGATCAACTTTTGGTCACGGGTCGAAAATCATTTATGGTATCATCTCCCCACTAGAGGGAGCTCTTTTTAATTGCCTATCTTTAGTGGCTAAATCTCATCACAATAGAAAAACAAAACTTTACAATAGGAGGGGGGAAAAAAGTCCCCACACCACTCGAAGGAAATAAAAAAACTGGAAATGTATGAAAATATAGCTCCAAGCTATGTCTCTATTCTTTAACGCTACTTTTATAAAGATGGCGCCGACATAAAATCGGCGGTCTTACTCTCAATGGAGAATATTAATCGCCTTCTAAGAAAAGAAATATGTTTTTTTCGCGAATTAATAGCGAAATTTCAGTCGCCGTTCGTTATAACGAGCCCTGTCATTAACAATGAAATTTCAGTCGCCTCTCATTATAACGAGCACTGTCGTTCAAGAGAAATTGATCATCGTAACTTGGATGTGCAATATATTGCTTTAATTAATAAGTTAAATTGTGACCTGAATAACGTGAGAAGCCTTTATTTTATTTTCAGCGAATATTTTGAATGTAATTTTTTAAAAATGGATGCGTGTAACAAATATTAAGCAGATCCTTATGATCAGAGTGGTAAGTTCCCAGTAATTGAATCGTTTATTTCCAAAACCAGTTTAAAGACAAAATTTCTGATTTTAAGGGAAAATTTATATTATCACATTAAATGGTTCAATTTCGCTTGTAGCAGTTTTTACTGAAACAAATGTTTAAATCTGCATACACTTCGGGTTTAAATGTGGTACCCTAGTCAAGTTTTTTAAATAAGAGTAAAAATGCTTTTTTCGAACTTTTAGATCTCGTATATCGACTGCTTTTCAAAAAAAAAAAAAAAAATGAGCACCGGAGCACAAAAATATACAAAGTGTGGATAAATATGTCAGAAATTCTTTGTTTCTAAAACTCATTTTTGTAGCAAATTAAGGTTTTTCAACGTTTTATTGCACCAAATTGCAGATTATTGTTAGACACATGTTTCGGGGTTACATGGAATCTTTTTTTCAATGCAGCGAAGTGTGACCTAGTCATCAGAGAAGAGGAACGCGGTGGAACAGATGACAATTTAGTGGTTTCATTTATTTGATGATAGTTAATTTTTATCAGATTTTTTGGAAGTTTATTACTAAACGGTTTCTTTTCCCGATAAAATTATGTGATACATTTTGGCTCGAGGTGTCATTTTGTCTTATTTGTTTTGTTAATCTCCAATGTTTACTATTTCACCAGTCTTTTGCTTCATCATGTTGCTTTATTCGGATAACTTTTTATCCAGAGGCTCGCACTTAGTTGCATTGAAAAACGGGTTCCTTGTAATCACGAAACACCTGTTTGCAATATCTGCAATTTCGACTCCGGTAAAACGTTGCAAAACCTTTATTTACTATTCAAGCACAAAGGTATTTATGAAATTTTTAATTTCTATAGGATCTGTTGAAATGCTCTGCTGTGTAATTGATTGTTGGAACTGAAGTTTTGATAAGGGGTTACAAACGGAACACCAACAAAGTCATTTAGAAAATTTCAAGTAAGTCATATTTATAATACTGAAAAAGCAATTTTTTCGCAAAGCTTTAATTTTCGCAAATTTTTTCGAGCTTGTACTGTCGCGAAAATTTAAACTTCCGGAAATATTTCAATATACACTGAAGTGACAAAAGTCATGGGATAGCAATATGCAAATTTTCAGATGGCAGTAGCATCGCATAGAACAGGTATAAATGCGCAGTGCTTTTACAGAGCTTTCATTTCTGTTCAAGTTATTCATGTGAAGAGGTTTTAACGTGATGATGACCGCACGACGTGAATTAACAGACTTTGAACGCGGAATGTTAGTTGGAGCTAGACGCATGGGTCATGCCATTTCGGAAATCGTTAGAGAATTCAACATTCCCAGATCCACTGTGTCAAGAGTGTGCCGAGAGTATGAAATTTCAGGCATAACATCCCACCATGGACAGCGCAGTGGTCGACCGCCTGCACTTAAAGATCGAGACCGGCGACGTCTGCAAAGAGTCGTAAATTCTAACAGACAAGCAACACTGCGTCAAATCACCGTAGAAATCAATGTGGGACGTACAATGGACGTGTCTGCTAGAACTGTGCGGAGAAATTTGGATTTCTTGGGCTATTCCAGCAGAAGACCGACTCGAGTGCCTTTACTGACAGAACGACATCGCTTGCAGCGACTCTCGTGGGCACGTGAGCATATCGGTTGGTCCCTAGATGAATGGAAAACCGTGGCCTGGTCCGATGAGTCACGATTTCAGCTGGTAAGAGCCGATGGTAGGGTTCGAGTGTGGCGCAGACCCCACGAAGCCATGGACCCAAACTGTCAGCAAGGCACTTTTCAAGCTGGTGGTGGCTCCGTAATGGTGTGGGCTGTTTTTTCATGGCATGGACTTGGTCCTCTAGTGCGACTGGACCGAACATTGACTGGAAATGCTTATGTGCAGCTACTTGGAGATCACTTGCAGCCATTCATGGACTTCATGTACCCAAACAACGATGGGATTTTTATGGATGACAATGCGCCATGTCACCGGGCCACAACTGTTCGCAATTGGTTTGAAGAAAATTCTGGACAATTCCAACGAATGATTTGGCCACCTAGATCGCCCGACATGAATCCCATTGAGCATTTATGGGACACCATCGAGAGGTCTGTTCGTGCCCAAAATCCTGCCCCATCAACGCTTTCACAATTATGGACGTCTATCGAGACAGCATGGCTCAATATTCCTGCAGAAGACTTCCAACGACTTGTTGAGTCCATGCCACGTCGAGTTGTTGCACTTCGCCGGGCAAAAGGAGGGCCGACACGATATTAAGAGGTATCCCATGACTTTTGTCACTTCAGTGTAATATGCATGTTCAACTTTCGTTCTATTCACATGAAATTCGCCAAATGGGAAATAACTCTTCATCTTTGTAAAAATTACAACTTTTGAAACAATTTAAGCGTAATTCCATAAATTTGTTGATAGAAAAACTGCAGATCAGAGATGTTTCTTTTAAGTAAATAAATAAATTTCGATTAAAAAATTTAAAAAAAATTAAATAGAAGGATGGGGTGCTCAACTACTAACTGTCTAAAATGTTATCAGTGCTAGTAGTTGAATAAAAATGTTAATTAATGAGCTTTTGTGGGTTTTAAATCTTTTATCTCAAAATCGACGTGATTGCAAATATTTTTGATAAAGATGATTTGTAATAGAACATTTATTCATAAACAGTATTATCCAGAAATTAACTATTAGTATGATTGATTAATAAATATTATTGGTTAACCAGTAAATAATTGCAGATAATTCGCATAACTCTGGAGTAGCTTAAAATTGATATTTTTCTATGAAAAGTATTCGCCATTAGTGAAAAAAAGTATCATACAGACCCGTTACTTCGGGTTTTTTCTGTGAGGGAATTTTCAAATTATATCAGAAAACAGTAAAAAACTAGTCCACTTCTGATTGATTTCTCAAAACAGGAGGAAAGTGATTGTCCCCTCCAGACCCCCCCCCTTCCTAAATAAATAACTGACCAGCTTTCAGGGCCGTCTCGAGGGCATGCCAGCAATGTCGGAAATTTGGGCCCGGAGTGCAGGGGTGCCCAGAGGGGGGGGGGGATTATGGCGCAAGTTGTGCCATCAAACTTTTTTTTTGGGGGGGATTCTTTTAAACCAATGCATTTATTTATTTATTTAAATCATTTATTAATATATTTTAGAAAATTTAAATTATTTACTGATTTTTTTAAATAAAAATTATTTATTAATTTATTTTTTAAATTTAACTTGTTTTTTATCATTATTTTTTACTTATTTATTGTTTTATTTTGTGTGTGTGTGCTTGGAATGTCTGGAAGAGAAAAAAAAGCGATTCTATTCTGCGCATACTCAGTACTTTAAAAAAATTAAAATATAGAAAAAATAATAGTTATAATTTAAAAAAATAAATAAGCAACATTTAAAAAAGTAAATAATATTAAAAAAAACATAAAAAAGCAGTAAAAATAAAAAATAAAAAGCACAAGAGGGTTGTGAATATTTTTGGGGGGAATTTGCGCCATTGAGTTTGGGGGGGGGGGGGGAGATGGGCACCCCTGCCGGAGTGTATAGCTTGGAGAGGGTTAATTTATGGAAGGATGGCCGGTGCTCAATCTGACATGGTGCCAACCTGTGCCATGTGCTCTAGAGCTCTTTGTGGGCCGTGGACGACTTGCAAGTTTCCAACCCTCCATCTTTGCTAGAAATTAACCCTTTTTTAGGTTTTTTTTCTTTCTTTGATAAAATGTGTTTTGATGTTCTTTGTACTTTTATTTTATTTATTAATTTTTTTCTTTTGAAAACGATTGAAAATTTTCTACGGAAGAACTATAACAGTTACATTCTTTAAAAGGTGCGACAAAACTTTATTTTCTCGTTTATTTACTTTTTACGTGTCCATTTCATCTGATGAGAAGGGTATATTTTGCTTTTAGAAATCAGCTTTAAGTGTTATAAAGTATGTTTGACATTTTCAGTTTCAGATATTCAAGAGAATATTGATCAGATGCAAGAATGCCGATGTCGATGTACGGGAAAGTAGGCTCGTTTAGTTCTTGACAGAACTTCTTGTTCTAATTATAATGCAAATTGTGAACTTTGGAGAAAAACGGCTTGTGCCCGTTAAAGGGTTAACCAGCAGTTCTTTGTTTTTAAAATTGCAAAATCGTTATCCAGGTAGTTTGTCCGTCCGTCCTTTTTTAGGTCTTCCTCCTGACAAACAGAAATTGCATTAAAAATACTTTAAGAGCTTTTCTTAAAAATAGGAAATTAGCCCTTTGCTTTTAAAATTACAAAATCGTAATCCAAGTACTTAGTCCCTCCGTCCTTTTTTAAGTCTTCCACTTCAAGTGGAATTTTGGTACGTACTTGGCTTTATTAAGGGGCAAATAAGTAAAATCTTTTTTCATTTCTTTCAAAATCGAAAATTAAAATTTTTCAAACGAAATTCTGTTCTTTATGAGAGACAAAAAATTAAAATTTAAGTCACAGATTTAATTTAAGTTTTGCTTCAATTACTTTATTGCTATCACTATTATGTTTACCGAAGAGCTTTAAAATGTTAATTTAAAACTTTTTCTTGAATAATTTCTTTTATATGTCGCTTTTTTCCCCTTTTAATTCGTTCATTATGGAAATCGCGATCTTTTTGCATCCGCCATTGGAATATGATTTTTCGCATTTATGACGTTTACTGTACTCACTCAAGAGGCAAACGACTAAAATTTCTTTTTATTTTTCTTTTAAATCATAAATTTGAAAAGTTTTAAACAAAATTCTGTGCACTTTAATAGTGTCAATCGTCAAAGCTTATGAAAGTTAGAAGTTGTTTTAACCTCTACTATTTTCAGTTAGCTGATTACAAAGTTTATTTTAATAATTACATTTTTTATGCTGATTCTAGTTAGAACATTATTAAGAAGTGTCTTGTTTTTGAGAAAACACTAATTTTCATTTTTTTAACATTCTTTTTATATATATATATATTTTTTTTTTACTTTTTTTAAAAATTCATCCTCAAAATAATATTTTTCAATGGTTAATCCCACCCCCTCCATATTTGAATTTGATTCTGAGTCTGATAACATTCAAGTAGCACTAACTGCATATTTGACTTTTAATTTAGTATGTTACTCAATATATTGTATGACGGCAAAAATAAATAACACGAGTTGTAAAAAAATGTTTGAGATATGGGTCATTCCAGCGAAAATGGTACAAATCATGTCCGAGACTTTAGAATTTTTTTAAATCAATTGTAAATACTACCACCCATTTAGTGTATTTTTTATTGGTTCTCCATTTAATTTTGCGCCATCAAGTATTAATTAATTAGGTATAATCCATTCAGAAAGGACACACACAAAAAAAAATTATCTTTGTCAGAAGAAGGAGAAAATGACGTGTCCCAGCTTCAAATTGCTAGAATTTTAAATGTGATTTAAAATTAAACTGAAATGTAACAACAAAATAAATGACACTGCACTGCACAAAATATGCTTTGACACCATTTCCGCAGATTATTACGCAAATGAAAAAAAAAATTCCCCCAAAAAACACTATTAACCCATATCCTTAGATTTTCTATGTTACGAATTGTCCACTCTGTTACATGCCTTTTGGAAATAAAATAAATAATTGCATTCAATCTGATATATTAAAAAAATATATAGTTAGTATAACTGCCGTGATTAGCTTGCTACATTGAATGATGTAGTCAACAACCAGGGTGAGCCTCATTCTTTTCTTATGGAAGTTAATTTGAACTTTTGGATGTCTACTCTGTTACAGTCGATTTCATGATGAAAAAAAATAGATTTTTTCTTGAAATTGCAGACTGACTTACAGTTTTAGGCTGTTTATTCCACTTTATGTTTGTTTTATGATTCTAACTTTTCTTTGTGATTATAAAGATATTTTTAAAGGCTTATTTGTCTACTCTGTTACACAAAGTGATCAAAATATTTAAAATCTTTTCATAAATGAGTCAAGTACTAGTTATTTACACTTCATTATACACAAATAAAAATAAATGGAAACTCAAAAAAAAAAAAAAAAAAAAAAATGATTAGTGTTGGTGTAAATTATTTAAATTGATAATCTTAAGTAAAAAGTTTCAGACATGATTTGTACCATTTTCGCTGGAATGACCCATATGTTGCTGAAAAATAAGTGTTTTGAGTGAGAAAGTCCTGAAAAATTGAAATGAACTCCTGCAAAACTCCTTAAAAACTCCTTACTTTTAATTTTAAAATTTGAGTATGAACCCTGACTTGACAAACAGAACTTGCATTAAAAATACTTTGAGGGCCTTTCTCTCTGACCTCAAGGTATTTAATGCAAATATTGATACATATAAATACTTCTGGAATGCTTAGTAGTAGTGAATCAATATTTAGGCATTATAATAGGCCCACTATGGTGACTAGATTCTCTAGGTCTGGCGACTTCCTTCTAGAGATAACGTCATATCTGCCTGGAGTCTGGGCTTGGCCCTCTTGATTTTGCTTTTAATTCTTATAGTCCTTTTTTTCACACTGTCATAAAAGAGGGAGGGGGGGAGGCTACATTCAAATTGAGACGTAGACGTTTATTCAGTCGCTTGCTTAATATAAGCAACTTTTAAATGTTGTTTTACAAGCATTAGCTGATTAAATTTCTGCCATTAATACAATTTTTTCCCGGATTATTTCTTTTGATACAATTTTTCTAACTTCCAACGAATTATTAAAATCATTTGGTTCAACAAATTATAAAATCCAGCCAACTACATACCTTATAATACAGTACCTCACACCATAAACACTAATAAAAACCAAGTGATGACGGTCTCTCTCTCTCTCTCTTTTAAGCACATTCTCTTTTTCCTCTTTTCCTTAATTCGAAACGTGTATTTCAACACTCGGAGGCTTCCTGTGGTGTTGCTGTCACTGCGAACCTAAATTAAAGTCAGCATCGTAACTATGATTTATGAGGCAGTGGCTCGTTTTGTTAGAAAACACATTTATTAATTCCCTTTCAGCTTTGTCAAATGGGAAGATAGGAGTGCCGTCCCCCCTCCTGCTATCTATCTGTGATGTCAAATGAACAAGGAAGACCCGAAGACGCAGTTTATATTTTGTCATGTATTTGTTTTTTTCTTGTTTGTAAAACTGTGAAGGTATTACCATTTCGGCAACTCACAGTTCAGGGCCGTGGCTAGATCATATTTTTTTAAGGAAGGTGAAGAGAGCAGTAAACTCCTGATCATTCGATTATCCGTGCAATAGGAGGGGGGGGGGGATGCGACCGCGGATAGTCTAACAATAGGTTAAAAGAACGATATTGATGTAAGCAATAGCTAAAAAAAAGTCAATAACACAACACATTCATTTAAATTATAGCTAAAAAATCTGGTATGGACCCCACACTACTTCTTTTTACGTGTAAGTTTCTTAGTAGTTGCCTTAAGTGTTAAAAAAGTGCTTGGAGGGAGCAAGGTAACAATTCAAATATTTACTCCCCTAATCTGCCATGAAACAATGCAAAAAATATTTTACAATGGTCAATTTTCTAAATATTGCTGATTTTAATATCATTCAGTGAATTTTTCGCAAAATATCGCCAATAGCGCCAAGTTGAACCCAAATTCAAAAAATAATTTTTTCGCCAAATTTGTCACCAACTTGGTGATATGTTGCCAAGTTGGCGTAAAACACTTGGCGATATATCGCCAAGTGGTCGCGCTAATTCATATCACTTGAGTCTGCATTGAAATTAACACTGATTTACCCCAAAAAGGGGTAAAACACCCCCTTGGGAACATTCAAATGCAACCACAAGGGGAGGTGCACAACTAGACCATCCTCAGAGCCTACATACCAAACGAGAAGCTTCTACGGCATATAGTTTTTGAGTTATGTGACACACATACGCACATACATCCGCACATACATCCGCACACACATCCGCACACACATCCGCACATACGTACATACAGACGTCACGAGAAAACTCGTCGTAATTAACTCGGGGGTGGTTGAAAAGGATTTTTCGGCTGCTTATATGTTGCTAGGTACCTTAGCACGTGCTGACAGGTCGAAAAAACTAGTGAACATTCATTCCGGGGTGAGTAAAATCAAAATTTAGACTCAAATTTGAGTGATTTTTTTTTTCGCTATCACAATACTTCCTTTACTACGTAAAAGGAAGTAAAAAGACAACATTGAATGTAAAAAAATATCTTGAAAAGCTAAAGATGACCAATAACGTACTTTCATTTCTTTGCATTGCATAAATCATCACCGTAAAAAGAGAAAACTAAAGTGTGAAAGGACCGTGGATAATTCGAACCGCTAATAGTCGGGAGATACTGTATACGGTGAAAAATAAGAAATGCCAGTCTCCAGCACAAATGCATTTAAAAATTAAACTAGGGATGCGCCGAATAATCGGCCAAATTTTGTCGATTAATCGGCGGAAAAAGTATTTTTTGATTTTATTTTTTAAAGTATAGCTTTACCAAGGAACTATGAAGAAATAATTTATTAACAGTAAAGAAATGTAATTTTCTGCAACTTTTACTTTCTTCTATCCTTAAGATCTAAGGGGAAATGAATGAAAGACTGCTTATTATTATTTAATACTTTAATAGCTGCAAAGACGATACCATTCAATAAGTGCAGTCAAGTCTCGATAAATAGAAGTCATAAGGTACCGGCTAGAAGCTTCGAGTTTTGAGAAGTTTTCACAATCTTCTTACGAATTTTTAACCCAATTAGAAGACTTCGAGTTAAAGGCAAATTGCAGTTATAAGTCTTCGAGTTAGCGAGACTCCACTTCATCTGGTCATCGAAAAATAACATCAGAAGCGCATTCCGAAACTGGCCGCTATTTGCTCAATCAAAGCACCAAAATGTTTGTAAATTTTCAATTGTTATAAAAGTTTGAATTCTTAACAGCAGTTTGCTTGTAAAAGTATATATCACTCTACTTGTATTAAAAACTGAGTATATTTTTATCTTTCATTCTTTTAATGCAGTGTTTCTTTCAGGCATCTCCCGGGGGGGGGTGCAGTGCCCCCACCCCCCGGAGAAAGTCAACTGCCCCCCCGGGGGAAATCTCAGTTTGCAATAACACATATACACACAAAATAATTACAAAAGAAATAAATCAATAAAGTGAAAAAAATCAATAAACAAACAAGTAAATATTAATTAAGTATAAAAATAAATGAAAGCTTCAAAACATATATCGTATTTGTGTGTGTGGGGGGGGAGGGTAATCAAAGATGGCCTGCAATTGTATCTTAGGACGTCAGTTTCGGAAAAATACCGGGAAAGAATTTGCAACCCTTATCCTTTTTCCATTGACATCAAAAATCGCCTACAGTTGCACTTTTTGTTTTAAAGGGAAGGGGGGGGGGATTTCAATTTCAGAACACTTCCAGGGAGAGTCCTGAATTGCATTAGTATTCATAATGTTATAAAAGAGAGTCTAAAAATGCGTTTTTAGGACTTTAATTTTTAAAAATTTAAAAATTCTGATTTTTCTCAAAGATGATTTATAATGCAATTTTGGAAAATTATGGACGAAGGGAAGTCTGTAGACCCTATTCTTTCCCATATCAACCAAAAAAATGACTTACTATAGCGATTCCAGGATTTCAATCTCAAAAATTTTAAAAGGTAAAGTCCTAAACCCATCCTTTTCTCTGATGCCATCAAAATACACTAAAATTGTGTTTTAATGTTTCAATTTCAAAAACTTTTCCTGGGTAGAGTTCCGAAATCGAACCCTAACATCATCAGAGACGGCTTACATTTTCCTTTTCAGGACTTCAATTTCGGAAAAGTTCCAAAAGAGTTTCACAAACCACATTTATCTTCCCTATCTCATCAAACACAGCTTACAATTTCGCGTTTAGGACATATTTTCTTGAAGATAGTTTCAAAACCTGTCCCTTACGGAAACTTCATCACACATACCAACAATTGTGTTTTTAAGCCTTCAGTTTGCAAAAAAAAAAAAAAAAAATCTGGGGGAGAGTCCGTGACCCACTCGCCCTATTTATAGGGGCCTTACCTTAAATATCATCGCAGATGACCTACAATGTCGTATTTAGAGCTCCAATATCGAAATATTTTGAGGGTGGTGTCAAACATCATCCCTTACCGAACGTCATCAACAATCCTATACATTTGTGCATTTAGTTCTGTAATGTAAGTTGAGAATTTCTCTGGGAGAGTGCCTCCGAATTTCTCTTAACGTTTTCAAATATCTAACAAAATTTTGTTTTTGGAACAAAAGATTTTTTCGAGTTTCAGTTTCGAAAAATTACCAGGCGAAAAACTAAGTTTTTTAAACATTTATCACCTCTCCCATGGTAATGTTGGCTATGGGAATTTATTTAGGGAGGGGGTAAGCCGATCATTAAGATAAATTTACGAATTGATGTTTAAAAATATTAAAGTTTTTGTTGCGAGTAAGAAATTTTTAAGTTATTTTGGAGGGGACAGAGGTTGTCAACATCCGCTCCCTTTAATACGTTCTTGGCAACTGCGGATATAGCTTTGGGGGAGGTCACTGTCGGAAAAGGAGGGGGGTTAAAGTGAAATTTTAGGGGTCAAATAGGGGCAACATGGCTTTTGTTTTTAGAAGATGTCACTATAAGAAGGGGGGAGGAGGGCAAAACTACAATTTTAGGTCTCAAATTTAGTGGGAGGGGGTAAATTTATCGAAAAAAAAAGTCCCCGAACGGCAGTTTAAGGCTATTTTTGCCCCCCCCCCCCGTAACCCGCTGGATTCACGCCTATCTTTTAGCCCTTCCGGATTCTCAAAGTGCCCCCCCCGGAGCAAAATGTCTGACAGAAACACTGTTTTAATGTCCTGCTTCTTTCTATTGAAAGGCAGTGAACTGAAAGTTGAAATAGGTACCCATAAAATGGTAATTTTTCAGGCTTCATTAGTATTAATTTACATAATTATACGATTTTAAATAACGAAGATATCAATTAATAAGTAGTCAAATTCAAAGCGATTTGTCTCAAATGATTAAATATGAAATCCATTGTTACAAAACGTGGTTGATATGAAACAGTAATAATAATGATAATAAGAAATTAGAATGAATTCTTAACTAAATCAGACATGAAACGCATTATCGGGCCACATGCGTAGTATGTCTTAAAATCTTATGAACATTAAATTAGGGTGAGTTCTGGTAAGTGCGTACCCTTTTTTTCAAAGTTCATGTTCTCAAGGATGCTGCTCTGTTGAAAAATCTTGTACACTCACAATTTTTTTTTAGTTTTCTTTCCAGATCCTTTACTAAGATTTTCAAGCATATAATATGTTAAATAAACCATAAGCATAGGTTTTGTGACCTGGTTTATGAAACCTATTCTAAGGTACGCACTTTCCCTACCTAGCGGGGTAAGTGCGTCCACCTTAAATTATGTGAATATGAGCAGGAAAAAACTTCTGGCACATATTAAATATGTTAGGTAGTTGCCTTGGGATAATTCCTAATACTAGAGATCAGTACTTGCTTGCATGGATGAAACGCACATTCGTGATATCTCTAGTGTCTTGCAACAACTTACGATCTTGAAAGATTGAGGAGAGTTGTGTCTGTGATTCTTTCTTTGTGCCTTTCAAGAAGGACCAAGTGAGCAAATGTAACGTTTGTGTTTTATTCTAGTAATAATCACTCATAGTCTACATAGTTTATTTTGGTTTAATACATTAATCAATCTTGTGTGTAAGCCAGGGTGTCGCACTTACCCCTTCTTAAATGTATAGATGAGACATGGTGCGTCCAACAGCGTTGTGTGTAAGGGCGTACCCCTGTGATTATCGTTAATTCTATTTGTATGGTAAGATCGTTAGGTGACCTGAGTGAACAATTCGTTTTTTGTCTTTTCTTTCTTTTTTTTTTTTTGAATAACTAGGTTTTAAAATATTTTTCTTATTAGAGTCGCAGCATTAAGAAAAACACAAGATAAAGAGCAACAAGGGAAAAAAAATGCTCATGATGTGATTACTTGTATTTTTTTTTCTTGTATCATATGAAAAGTTTTTCACAAGGTGTTGCGTTAATTTTCTTAAATATAATTTATTCTTTACTCCACCTTCGTTTTGTTGAATCAGTTGGTTCCTTATTTAGTGTTCACTTAATTTCATTGCTTCAGTTTGGCATTCTGGTTTAAAATTAAGTATAGCTTATGATCGCTGGTTTCAACGAAAATTCACTAAACTGACATCTTAAAGCAATATAGTTTCAGAGGTAATGAATAAAATTGAAATCTTATGCCGCATTCAATGTTAATGTAAATACTTGATGGAAATGACGTCGGATTTATAATCGGCTTATAAAAGAGTTATAAGCAAGATTAAAGGTGAATTACGAAAGTCGGATTTTCCACGTAATGGTACACACTTGCCTCATCGTAATGGTACGCACTTGCTCCGTATAATAGTACGCATATGCCGCATGATAATGGTACGCACTTGCCCCATCATAATGGTACGCACTTACCCCCACCTTACTTTAAAGAAAGGGGAAGTGCGTACCGTCATATAAACAAATTTTAGTTAGAGTATTTGATCAAAATACCCCATGTATTTTATTAGTAGCTATTGCTCAAAAGAAACAACTTGCATTTCTTCGCTTCAATTGCTTGGTATGACTACAAGAGAAACTGAAACAAAACCTTCTCAATCTTTACTTTCGAGTTTTTTTTTGAAGACATTTAAGTTGGCTCTGATTGTGTTTCGTCTATTGATTCCAGCCCTGAATTTTACCTATTGAAATTATCATTAGACAGTTATCTAACATAGTCGATGTGTTTCAGAAGCCATTTCAAGACTGTTCATATAATTCCCAGTGGACGCACTTACCCCGTGGACGCACTTACCAGAACTCACCCTATATCAAATTATATAACATCAGAATGAGGCAAAAGTTGGAGGGGGGGGGGCGTTATTCATCAACATGCCGCAGGAGCCTATGTAGCTGTCCAAGTAGCTAGTTATATATTTTTTGAATTTGTTTACTCATATTACTCACGAAATGTATTTTAGAAAATCAACCGAATCCCTCTTTACTACCTTAACATTCATTATCGCATTAAAAGATATTTGTATTTTGGTAAAATAAAGGTGCAATAATAATTTCATGAATTTAATTAGAATAAGGTTTGATATCCTATTTTTTTTTTTTTGTTTTTTTCTGCTTTTTGAACAAACCCTTCAAAAAAATGGTGAGCTCAGTAGGTTCTTCAGAGAAAAAAATGTTGAATACCTCTACCCTAATTCATTACTTTCGAAAAAAAAAGTAACGAGTTTAACAACAGTTCATATTTTCCTTCATCAGTAATTTTTCTTATTCCCTTTTTTCAACCATAAATGCATGCACTTAAAAACAAACCAATTTCGGAATAAAATCATGTCAGACATCAACACTCCCACTACTTCTTTCCTCCGCATGAAACGCTATACATCATTCCCACCAATTCCAGCTTCGAGCATGCCACGTATTACAACTCTACCGGTCAGGAAGTCGTTATAAAAACCAATTAAACCGGAGCAAATTAAAATTCCCTTCGACGATCACTCCTCAACCCCCAGTCATAAATCCTAACAGCATTTGCCGACAGACGCTTTATACGAGCTCAACAACACTGCAATTAAGAGCAGCGAGAAAATACCCTCGATTCTGGAAGCATGGCAGCCAGCGCTTTAATTGCAATTAGACCCACCGTTACCTTCTTCAAAAGAACACAATCTCGCTGTTTTTAACACCAAACTTCGTTGTGGATCGCTAATTTTTTTTCGCGCGGCTTTCTCTTTTTTTTCTTTTCTCATTCCTTGGGTGATCGGTGGCAGACAGAATCCTTAATGGATCCGTGCTGCGTAATTGGGGTGTTCAATCTTGCTTTAGATATTTTTAACGTATGGCTCACACGTAAATGATCTTCCTTTTTGCTCCGGGGAATGTTTTCCCAATCATTCTTAAGCTTCTTTGTTGTCTTTGACGATAGGAAAATTGGATCACCCATCACATAGGATCGCTTGGGGAATGTTGAGAGATTTCTATTTGTTATGCATGTAAACAACGAAGATTCTTTTCGTCTGCCATTCTTTAACGCTCCATTGGAGATTTTGTTCTTACATTATAAGCGTTCTCTTCCGACCTTTCAGCCATACTTCATAAAGGAGTTTTTTTTAACAAAATAAAGTTTACTAAGTTCAGGTTTCGTTGAGTCAATAGAAATTCCTTATGAATACAAACTGTTTTCTGTTAACTCCATATGTAAAAAATGTCTGAGGCTGAGGAATTCACAATCATCCATCACCATTTGTTGATGTAAATAATTCATTTTGAAATATTTCGAAAATGGCCTCAAGTCTGTGAGAACTAAAGTTCTCTTAGAGTTGAGGCGATTAAAAGGGGATAATAGAGATGAATAAAAGATCATAGGCATCGGCATTCATACAGATTTGCATTTCACAATATGTAACAATAACAATATATTTGCATGATTTTCTGTATACATCCATCTTGCTGTACAGGGTGTCCACTCCAATCGTGGACCAATAGCTAATTTCTAAATCATTAGAGATAACCATATCGTTTATTTAGGAAAAAATCTCCAAATTTCGAAAGGAATTTTGGGTCTATTCAATGTTTTTCAAAAAATTAAAAGAGATCGCTCCCTTGATGACGTCATGAAACAATGCAAAATCTTGATTTTTCAAAACGTCATAACTCGGTCAATTTTTGTGGTAGAAGAGTGATTTTTTTTAGTTTTAAACGTTACAGTGTCAAGAATGTTTTACTAAATATGATTGATTGGACTAGGGGGGCTGTATAAAAATTTAAATTTCGTAACTCTTTCAAAATTTGATTTTTTGAAAAACATTGAATAGACCCAAAATTCCTTTCGTAATTTGGAGATTTTTTCCTAAATAAACTATATGCTTATCTCTAACGGTTTAGAAATTAGCTATTGGTCCACGATTGGAGTGGACACCCTGTATATAGTTATTAAATTATAATCACATTCAACAATGATGAATGGGCAATATTCTTGAAAGTTTAGGGGGGTTATGACAATTATGACTCTCCCCATCTATCCGCCCCTGGTGCCACCACGGCTTGGCATTTAACTTTGCATTTGCCCTAATTTGTCATACTTTTTGAGTTTTAAAAATACCCTCGTGGTGGGACGTGGACGTGGTGGTGGTGGAATAAGTGGACGTGGACTGTAATGCATTTATGGGTTAGTTGAGAGAATCGCCGGGAAGCTTATCAGAATTAAAGGCGAACCACTAACTGAGCTATTGCTCTACTTTTCAGCACTATGGGGGAACTATTTTTGAAATTAATTCTCAAAATGTTTATCTTTTTCGAAAATAATAGATTTTTTGTCTCTTTTCACTTGGATGGTACCAGAAGGGCGTGACTGAATGTTAAATAAAAGTGTTGTTTTTTGTATTGTTTTTTTTCCTTGAAGGTTTTAGCTACCCTTTTGGCATAACTTTTCCGCCACCAAAATCAATTTTTGAGTTAAATCTTTTTCGATAGTAATAAAGTTTTTTCTCACCCTTATTTGTTTGCCTGTTAACAGAGGTTCCGGTAGCAGAACGGTAATTTTTCCAACCGTATTCAAAAATCCACACAGGCAAAATCCCCCAATCGTAACAATTCGAACATGGTAATAAGACCTCTTTATCGTAAACTTCACTTGGAGAAAGTAGAAATTTGAAACATTTCTTCTAAAGGACCTTTGGAATACGAACGTGCTGCCTTGGTTGTTTTCCCACTGCACTGCAGAAAAAACAGCAAGACGTTCTTCCACTTGTGTCATGCACCATGCATGAAAATAAAGCCGTTCAGGAAAAACGAAGCAAAAGGAATGATGCCAAGGAGAAAATAATTTCATCCACCCTTCCCAGTACTTAAAGATTTGATATGCGATGTTGGAGTTCAGGCTGCTTGTCCATCAGTCTACGAGGGTGGTTTCCAGCCCAAGATGGAACGAAAAAAAAAAAAAAGAACGTGAAGATCGCAACATTCTTTCATGGCCTACACCTGCTCATTTTAATGGCAGAGCCATCATCAGGTGTGCATAACGGAGGAGATAGGCTCTCGTGGGGGGGGGGGGGGGGAGGCGCAAATTGTGCTTTAAAAGGGCGGCCTACGCGCCTACCGATAAAAGGCGCCGCGGCTCGGAGGTGACAAAACGCCGACCCTGGGCCCGGCAATTTCCTCTCATTAATTTTGACGGCGGCCCTCTCCTGCCCTCTAATTATCGGCGGGACCGCCGATGGGACGTGTGACGTCACGCGGGAACGCACGCGCGCGCAGTGAGGTTTTGTTTTTGTTTTGATGACGTGCTCGGGGAAGGGGCTGGATGATGGAGAGCCTTTAAAGATTGACGTACGGTTGTTCTTTTCGATGTCATGGATGGTAAATGGCTATTCACTGCTTACTAGATGAATGCAAACTATAAATTTAAAATCTTTACATTGCAGACAGCACAAAACTTTCTGTGTTCTTCTATAGCTATGGATTTTTACGTATGATTACTAACTTCTGAGTTTTGCTAGTCGCAAATGCAAAATCGAGTGAAAAATGAAAAATATTTTCGAAACCTCGGTAAAGTAAATTACAAAAACTTTAGCGGTTAATAATAATAATAAAAAAAATGGTAAGAGGTACAGATTTTAAATTAACTATACTCCTCCGAAAATCTGCCAAAAAATTAAATCACATGAAAATCTTAGAATTTTATTTAAAATTTGCTAAAAGTAGCTATAATTCCAGTTACATATTATTTATAAGCTGATTTATAACTGGCCCAAACGAGGACGAAAATCCGACAATTTTGGAAAGATTGCTCTCAAAATTAAATCAACGTCTTTTCCTTTGTACGATCACTTGAGTACCAAATTTCATCCGAATCTTCATCTTTCTTCTTGAGTTACAGCAATCATAACTAACAAGAAAACATTGATTGAATCCTTTGGAAATATTGACGCCAAAAGAGCGGTCGCCAACCAAGAAAAAACATTCAATTTCTCCATCTTCTGGGAGCTATTGGCGTCAAAATCAAATCATCAATATTTCTTCTATTATAAAAGGAAACAAAAAGAAAATCGTTTTTTTACAAATTTCAGTTGTTGTTGCAGTTATGAAACATTAGTTTTGTTTTCTGGTATAGTTAAAGTGCGCCGTTGTTGAAGGACTTTTTGCGTTTGACGCGTGTTTGTTCCTTTTGATGTCATGGAAGGTAAATGTATCTTCAGTACAGTAGCTGCAAAAAGAATGCAAAATAAATTTTAATAGTTTTTCAAAAATTGTGGTAATTTCAAAAATCAAAGTTTTCACGAGCAAAGATTGCAGTTTTGCAACGTTAGTTTTCTGTTTCTGAGCTGTTAGAAGGAGCTGCAACGTTGAGAAAGGACCTTTTGAGACATGGGCCTTTGACATTTGGTTGTTCCACTCTATGTTAAATGTATCCCCAATAACTACAGTCTGTCATTTGACCATCACCGGTTTTTATTTTCTTTATTTAAATTCTGCACAAAATCAGTCATTTTGAAAAAAAAAAGGCCAATTTGAAAAAAAAAAAGGCATGAATGCACACGATTTAAAGTGAACATTATTTCAAAAATATTTAACCTATCTGAATAATTTTTTCTGCAAGTAATAAATAAGAACTTACAAATCATTTGGCCATCGTTTTTGAAAATTTAGCAAAGTATGATAGCTTCATTACAGATTTTATTGAAATCCTTAGATGCATGCACCCCATTGAATCAAATTGGAAGTTTTGCAACTTTCAAAAATTAACTATTTTTAAACTGAAATTACTCAAAAAGTCTATTTATTTTTTAATCTAAAAATAGCTCATTTGGAGCCTCTTTCTTTGCTTAATAAGTGGATATACTCCAAATCCCGTGTTTTTGCTCAGAAGATGTTTTGTGTTTTTTCTAATAGGATCTTATCGCCCAGGTATGCCACCAAATTGAAAAAAAAAAATCTAACAGTTTCACTTATTGAAATTCTGATATCGCACCCTTGCTACAAAAGTGCCACAACTCAAAAAACTACGTTTTCCAGGAATTGCAAAAACTGTTCCCGGGATGACTAGGCACATTTTAGTATTTTTGTATTTGTCAATGTGAAGACCGATACATCTCAAACTATGATCGTTAGTTACGCACGTTACTCTACGACGGCTGGACGACAACTCAAGATGTGGCATTTCAGTGGAAGGGGTCCTATGCATCTTGATAACAACAAAACGCCATAACTGCCCTTTGGCGGCTGATTTTTCAATGCAACTTCTGGCTCTTTTGAAGATTGGTAGAGACGTGTAAACTACGTCTAATGACGGTCATAACTCGGAAATTACAATTTTTGAGCTGTGGCACTTTTGTAGTAAGGGTGCGATATATTCATGCGAAGTAGTTACAATAATGTATTGTATCAGTAACAGTTAAAATCTTAATGATTTTTAACAATTTTTGAGTATTAAACCACTATTGATGATCCTGTTGATTCGCCTACTGTATTACAATACCAATTACAGAACAGTTAATGAGCATCTAAGTAGGTTAATGTGAGGCAAAGTGTGATTCAGTCTCAGTAAAACGTTACCTCTAAAATTCACACGTATGATAATACAAGCAGTCTTTAAAAAATGATACTCCTGTTGTAATATTTTAGTACAAATCAAAAATGATGTTTGTTATAACAAAATGCTAAAGTTCTTGCTATTAACATTTTAAACATGAATTGAGACTCACTGATATTATGTTTAATAGGCGGTGTGCTATTTATTTATTTAATATTAAGCTTATTTTTGCTTAAAATATTTTGTTCAATTAGTCAAGTGCATGCGGGGCAAAGTGGATGGGGCAAAGTGAAATAGATCATTTTGTTTACTTATTCAACCATTTAGTAAAGCACTCACGTATTCATTTATTAATTCATTTACATTCCTTCATTTACTAATTTACTTATTTTTTCATTCATTCACTTTTCTTATTAATTCACTATTTTGTGCACTCATTTGTGTTTCTTCGCATTTTCATTAATAAATTTATTAATTTATTGTTACATTATCTTTTAATTCATTCACTCATTCATTTGATCATAAGTCGTTTTGACAGTCCAATACAAAATGTTCAAATATAAAAATTATTATTATTTATTGATTTGATTTATTTTATTTTATTTTATATTATTATTATTATTATTATTATTGTTGTTGTTGTTTCGTCAAATGAAAAAAAAAAGGTAAGAATTTTCTATCTTCTTCTAAAGGTACAAGTTTACTGCAAAAATGAAGAATAATATTTCTGTAAATTTTTTTTACAAAATAGATCTTTTTTTTCTTGATATGTTATTATTTTCAAAACTAATTTCCAGTTTTTTTCATTTTGAAAAAGATAAGCTATCTTAACTATTTTACTTTGTACCACATTCCCCTACCTTTAAACCTAAGTTGACACAGAGATCTGACGTAAACTGTATTTGCACGAGGGATGCACCGATAAAGAAATTGGCCGATTACTGATTAATCGACCAAGTCGATTAACGATCATGATGATTACTTTAAAATTGTGTCAATTTCACCATCACTATTTTTTTTCTTTCTTTTTCAATTCTAATATTAGAAATAGTTACTAATTTACTTCTAAATGAAGATTTATTTTTCGCCGCTTTAATAATTTTCCCCAAAATAATTTAAAATTTCATCCAATTTCTTTGAACTAGTTTTAATTCTTTGAATTATTTGTTTTGTTTTTACTCATTACACCTTCGTACTACATATTGTACTTAAATTTGAAGAAAATTATTTATTTCTTGTTCATAAATTTAATCATTGTAGTTTCTTGTTTAAGGCATACTTTTTTCTTTTTTGGAAACAAATTTTGCCGCCTGCTAATTTGAAAAATTTGGCTCATTATAGATAAAATGTTTTCCCATTTCTATTAAAAGTTCAGGAATTTAACTAATCCTAATAATGCCATATAAATATCAGCTATGAGGGCTATCTTTTAATATTTCATACAGTTTTATGCACTCTGTGAACTATGTCTCGTTTTTACTATGTGCACTTTCGTACTGCATGTTATAGTAGTTTTCAGAAAATGTATTTACTGTTAATAAAATTTTTCATCAGTTTCTTGGTGACGGTATACTTTAAAAAAAAAAAAAAAAAAAAACTTTAAAAAATATTTTTTCAGTCTGTTAATCGGCAAAATTTTCCCGATTATAAGTAATCTGCAAAGTGGCCAATTATGGCAGATCAGTGCATCCCTAGAATACCACACACACACACACACACACACACACACACACACACACACACACACACACACACACACACACACACACACACACACACACACACACACACACACACACATGCTTTCACGATATTTTCAAGAAAAAAAAATTAATATGTAACGGATTTGTGCATTTCTTTAACCCCTTCCAGGCTCATTTTATTTCGGGATTACGGATCAAAAAATGTCAATTTTTTTTATTCTCAGTTTCACACAAACATATCTTTTTAAACATAATAGCATCATTCGCATGCAACATTTCATACAAATAAATGTAAAAATATCTATTTAAATAAATGAGTAAATTCGGGATTACGGATCAAAAAATATCAAATTTTTTATGCTTATTTTCATACATACATATCTTTTTAAACATAAGCATCATTCGCATGCAACATTTCCTAAAAATAAATGTAAAAATATCTATTTAAATATGTGAGTATTTACCTGCAAACTTGGCTTTCTGTATGGCAGAAATCATTATACTTTGGATTCGGCGCCTACTCTTATCTTAAATCTACAGCTCAAAACACTGTATAGTTATGTTATCTAGTAGCAACAATAGTAAATAAAAGCATCCGAAACCATAAAAGGGGCATGTGAAATAATTCTTGAAAGACTGGTTGTGCAGTGTTAATTCTCACCGTGCCCGAGCTACACTCGGGATGAGCCAGAATGGAACATTTCGCTTGCCCGCGAGTCCAGCTCGGGATAAGCCGGGAAGGGGTTAACAAAGAGAATTACGGATTAGTTAAGAAAATTGTAAGGGGGAGGAAGCCCATTTCCGGAAACCAATAAAGAAATAGAAGAACATCATTTCGGATTCTGCAGCTGTGAATAAATTATTTCTTTAAGGTGTCATTTTCTTCCATCATTGATTCGCCTTCATAGTCAATTCAACTAATGCATCATTTTGTGGTTAGAAATTACAGTTATGTTTATTCTTATCGTGTAAACGTCCCAACCACAGTCAATTGAAAAAAAAAAAAGCCACCAATCATTACGTGAAAATTATAACGTATCGGTGGATGTTCTGTAGAAGCGCTTCCCTCTGAACTAAAAAAAAAAAAAAAAATGATCATAATCAAAAAGCGATCGAACTTTCGTTCAAAACAACAGGCAAACAGACGAATGTGTTTATTACGGAAGGAAACGGCTGCAGGTGTGAGGGGGGGGGGGGCTGTACGGTGGCTGTTATTACAGATCTTCAGGATGTAGTTTCTGCTAATGGGAGGGGTGTCACCCCGCATTTGCATTAATAATAATAATCTTACAGGCTCGGAGACTTTGTGTTATGTCATTGTTATGCAGTGTCTTTACAGTAAACTCATTAAATGGTGGAATCGGGGTAGGATCTGACTATGCTGACGTGCGACGCACAAAAGTCGTATCTGCAGTTTTTAACAAAATTGAGTTATCGCCAGGGGTGCCCATTCCCCCTAAGCTCAATGGCGCAAATTCCCCCTCAAAAAATTTTCACAACCCTCTTGTGCTTTTTATTTTTAATTTTGCCCCTCTAATATTATTTTATTTATTTTTTGAAATATTATTTATTTTTTAAAACATTATTTATTTTCTTCTTAAAATATTATTTATTTACTTTTTAAAATATTATTTTTTCATTTTTTAAAACTATAACCATTATTTTTCTTTATATTATTAATTTTTTAAAATTTCGAATTATGCGCAGAATGAAATTGCTTTTTTTTCCCTTACAGACATTCCAAGCATAGACACATGCACACAAAAATAAATAAATAATAAAGAAAAAAAAGAATTTAAATTAAAAAAAAAGTTAAAAAAACCGTAAATAATTTAAATTAAAAAATAAATTGATAAATACTTTAAATAAATAAATAAATTAGTTTTAAAAAATCCCCCCCCCCCAAAATTTTGATGGCGCAACTTGCGCCATAATCCCCCCTGTGGGCACCCCTGGTTATCGCCACCAGGTGGCTCTCTGTGACATATTTTACCTAAATGCAATATTATATGGTCATTTGAAAACGGGAAATATTTTTTTACAAAATTCTGAAAAAGTCATCTGAATCAAATACATGGCGCAAAACTAAGAGTTATATCTCAGTTTGAGCTCGATTGCAGATATCACTTTTGCGCTTGGCACGGCAGTATGACTCTTGAGGATACTATGCAGGCACCATCTTTGAAGATGTCTTACACAACGATATAAGTTACTGTATACACTAGGGCGGGGGGGGGGGGGATTATGGCGCAAGTTGCGCCATCAAAATTTTTGGGGTGGATTTTTTGAAACTAATTTATTTATTTACTTATTTATTTAAATTTTTTTCTGATTTTTTTAATAAAAATTTTTCATGAATTAATATTTTTAAATTAGTTCTTTAATTTCTTTACTATTTATTTATTTATTTATTTTGTGTGTGTGAGTGTGCTTGGAATGTCTCGAAGAGGAAAAAAGCGATTCTGTTCTACTCATAATTAGTACTTTTAGAGAATTAATAATAAATAAAAAATAAATAAATATTTAAAAGAATGAATAAATAATATTCAAAAAATAAATGAATATTTAAAAAAATATATTTAAACAAAGAAATAATATAAAAAAGAGAGGTAAAAATAAAAATAAAAAGCACAAGAGGGTTGTGAATTTTTTTTGGGGGGGGCTGGGATTTGCGCCAATGAGCTTGGGGGGGATGGGCACCCCTGCACTAGGGGACTTAATTCCGGACCCTTTTCAATTTTTTAAAGATTTCATCGCTTAATCTAATATATAAAATTCTCGTGTCACAGTTTTCGTTGCCATACTCCTCCGAAACGGCTTGACCGATTTTGATGAAATTTTTTGTGCTTATCCAGTATCTATGAGAATCGGCCAACATCTATTTTTCATCCCCCTAAATGTTAGGGGTAGTCCACCCATAATTTTTTTTTGTTCGCACATAACATCTGATCTACTGAACTAAAACAATATGTGTTATCGTAAATCCTTACTTCAATGAGCGACCCGATGGTCAAGTGGTTTTGCGCGTCAGTTTGAAGTTCCTGATGGAATGAGATCGAATCCAGGCCCGCAAGGATTTTTTCGAACAGCTGCATGGTTTTTTTTTTTTTTTTTTTTTTTGAATGATTTTAATGATTGTAATGTCCTTATGCAGGTACATCCCTTCATGGAATCTACCCATATTTTTTTATAGTACAAAATGACAGTTTTGGTCGGATCTTTGTTAAAATTGGCAATGGGGTCCTTCGATGGTGTAGAATTTTCTTATGGACGTTTGCGCCATTTTTGGGGGCTTTGAATCGATTGTGGCAATAAATGGTTTTTGATTTGCGGCACTTATATTATTTTTTCAAAAATTATATACACTATCAATTATATTATGTTAATTTTTGTACCTTTATAAAATTCTGTAATTTATACCTTGCATTTACGTCAAATTCAAGGTAAAATTAAAAGTCAAAAATTCTGAAGAAGATAAATATATGTTAAAAATTAAAGTAACTTTTTTGAGATTTTCATATTGGTTGTGACCAAAAAACATCATTACAAACAAATAAAATGTATCAAACACCATGAGTGTTGAGTTATTAGGCAAAATCTGCTGTGTAAAGTTTTTTTTCACTGCGAGAGGGGGGGGGGGGATATGAACGACCATTAAAGTGACACAAATTTTTAAAAAATAAAGGTTGGATCTCCAATTATCTTGCTTCGTAATTTGAACCCGCCCCGGCTGTGCAACGGTACGCGATTAGTCATTCAAAAATTAATGAAAAACGTGATCGAAGCCAGGATTTTAAATGGCAAGTTCAGAGGTGAAAATATACTCATACCACGGATTCCTATTATACCTACAGATGTGCCAATTCAATTCAAACGTATTCAGTTTCAGATTAGATTGGCATTTGCAATGACTATCAACAAATCCCAAGGTCAAACGATGTCTGTTTGTGGCTTAGATTTGAGAACACCATGTTTTTCACACGGACAATAGGGTAGTTTTCGATTTTTCAATTTTATTTTTATATGATAGAGTAACATGTGTGAACATCATCGGTGAAAAAATTTTTGCGATACGATAAGTAGTTTTTTTTTAAATAATTTTTAAAGTTCAAGAAAATGTGACGTCACTCGGCGGCGGAAGAAACGTCATCGGTACTTCCGCCGCGCCTCAGCCGAGGAGGAGAAGCGAGGGAAACGCTTGGCTACGTTGAAGACGCACTTGAAGACTATTAACTCCTCGTGATTTTGGAAGATTTAAATCGCTCGTCCTCTCGAAAATAGGCAAAAACCATCATTGATGTCACTTGAGGGAGATTGTTGGACTGTCCTTTGACGTATCCTGTCTCCATCATGCATCAAAAGGATTATTAAATATCTAAAAATTAAAAATAACTACGCGCTCAAAATGTCCGTAGCGATAACATGGGTCCGTCGCGGAGAGCTGAGGATTGCGGCCGAGTGACGTAACTCGTGACGTATCAGAAAAGCGCGCTTTTGCGCGTCGGATTTTTAAAAATTCATTAAAAATCAACCGTTGTGTTTTAAAATACGGCAGTGGTGAATTTTGGAGTTTTGAGGGTCAAGTAACAATATTTAATGATCAAAATGGGGAGTTTTAATAGGTCACAACTACCCTATTATACGTGGCATGCTCTCAAGTGGGTAAACCATCCAGTTTGTTTGTGTTAGCTAAAGATGGACTAACAAAAAATATTGTTCACGCTATAGCATTAAGAGATTGATATTGTTTAATAGTGTTACTGTCGTAATTGTTTAATTAATGATATATAATTTTAAGGAATAAATTATAATAACTTAAAAATAATGTTTGCCTTTTGTTATTTTTATATTCCCGCATCGTTCACAGCGCTCCATGCTTATTTCACGCATATACCACATTCTTACATACATACAATATACACATTCTACCATGCATACATACATACTTACAATAAGTAAGCTATTTTTTGTCAACACTAGAAATTACTAGGAAATTATTTATATGGCAAAACAACGTTTGCCGGGTCAACTAGTATTGTATAAGGAATAATAAGATTTATTTCTTTCACTTAAATCATTTATTTAGAACTTCTCTAATATATGCGTATTCATTTCAAGTAAATATTACCTTTATTTCATTTTCTAATGCAAACTGTAAACAAAAATTGTTTTCAAATTAATTTTGATTAACTTAAATAATTAGCTGTGGCAAAGAAAAATAATATCGCTTCATCTTAAAACTGATCAAAATTCATGATTTGATATTGATTGCTAAATATTGATTTATTATTAGGACATTATATTATATTAGTGTTATTGTTACATTTGCTTTGTTTATTGATCTTTAAAAAAGTCTAATAATGGCATGAAATGAAGAAGTTATAGATAAATGATTTTGGTGAAAAAGTTAAATTTAATAATTCATTGTACAATGTCAAATGATGAAATCTTTAAAAAATAAATAATAAAAAAAGTGTCCAGAATGAAGTCCACTAGTGTACATAACGTATAAGTATTACTAATATGTGTGATAAATAATACATTATAGTATAAGGTGTAGTCAAATTTTGATGATGCTGACTGTAATATTTATTGACGTAAATATCAAAAGATAACTTTTAAATTTATCAATAATGTAATAATAAAGGATGGAGTAGCATTGAAAATTGCAAAAATGATTTTAAATCATTATTTTTTTTTCCTTTCTAAATTTACCATTTACTCCTTACTACAGTGCGACATTAAATTACTTCTTTTTTTTTAATCGAAAAAAAAAAAAAAATCTTGCATTTGCGGACAGTTACAAGCATGTGTTTTTTTAACGGATGGCTGAGGTCCCTTTTTCTCTTTCTTTCTTTTTTTTCTTTTCTTTTTCCTTGGGGAAAAAAAGAAAATTTTCAAGTCATTGACAGTTGAATACATTTTTTACAAGTTCCCTTCATTTCGCTAAAATAGTTTTAATCATAAATGACTTAATAAAAAATATGTACGCTAAACTTTACTTGGTATCAACGAAAAGTGTGAGGAAAAAGAGAAGTAATTATCTTAATAATCACACTTAAGTAATAAGCATTGCTGAAAACATAGAAAAGGGCAAACATTATCACAAAATTATTTAAAAGATTTTGTATGGGATATCATTACTATTATGGTGCTTCCTCTCCTCCCGACCTTTGATAGATTTTTTTTTTTCCAGTGAAAACGTGATTCAGAGAAAGCGTTTTCAGTGAAAGTCTGTGAGGACCGGTCAAATTTTTCTGCGGACAGATGCCAGTCTTCTAAACCATCGGTTGAGAATTGCTGACGCAGTTTTTTTTTCCTTTTTACAGTGAAGCAAGCCTAATTGCAGGCTTTTTTATTGGTTATTTTCCGTATTTCAAGCACATGCCCAAACTTTAACTTTTTTCAGGAACGTAAGTTGTGAAGTAGAACACTAAACTGTGCGGTGTTTTCAAAAAAAAAAAAAAAACTTTTTTGCTGATTAATATTCTGGTGTCTCAAAATAACAGGTTACAATTATTATAATTTGTAAATTATTTGTATTCAATAATTTGTAAAAGGACCTTAGGGGACATGTACCAAAATTTCACAAGGACTAAAGCACAATCCATAAATATTTCACGTTTTTCAATATTTTTGACACCCCTCTCTTATCTTGTCACAAAGTGTCACACTTTACCTTACTCCAGCTCCCCTTTTGTCACACATCGCGCTTTTTTTTATATTTTTTTAAATAAAAAATATATGATGTCACACTGTTGCTACCTCCTATTTCCCACTTGCCACATGCTGTCACAATTTCGCGAACCCCTCTCCCACTCAAAGCGTGTCATCATTTCTATACAGCTCCTAAAAGCATGTTGCAAAAATTCATGTATTTCAAATTTTGCAAAACTTTCGACTCGCCCTAGAAGTACGATTTAAAATTTTTCTATTTCATCAACGAATACTTTGGGCAATTTCACATCCTGCACTTCAAAGATAAATAGTGAGCTTAATTATAAATATTAAGAGAAAGCAAGAGGGGGAGATTTAGGCAGTTGAGCAAATCCAACCTTATCTCCATCAACAGAATCCTTATTAAATAACAGTCATCTCTCCCCTCATTATGAACAAAACCCGGCGTACAACGACACCAGAGGACCCGAGACCATCCATCATCGAAAATCATTGTAGAAAGGAATAATTGTGTTAAGCATGTCCAATTCAATACAAAGAACCAATTCAGCGAGATTTAAAATTACGCCGATGCCACCAGCAAACTAGTAATTTTGGTTGTTTGTTTTACCAGAAGGCCTGCACGGTATATAAATTTCAAGCACGCGAGCTTGCTGTTCGATTTCCTGTTTCTGCCGGCAGATGGCTAAAATAAAAAAGAAGCAACAATCCTAGTAGAGTCGCTAAGAAATGGATATGGCGATATCTGTAGGTGAAATCTGTATACGTGGGTACAAGGAGGCTTTATTAGTAGTATTCCTTCGTCATTGTGTGACGTGTAGCATGAAGATGAATTGCTGCAGCGATCTGTGCATAGGAGTGATATGTGCATGAATTTTTAACTACTGTCTTTAGGGTTCTGCGGTTGGGCAACAAAACGCAATCAATCAATTTAATCAGTCTCGACTTTCTTTTCATCTCTGGGATTGTCAACGGCTGCAAGCATGTTAATAGGTTTCCTGATTTTTTGCGCACATTGTTTATGAGAAGCCAGACGATGTTGCCGACTTCGTTTAGATAACTTTTGCCCAAATTATGTAAGATATGCACAAATTTATTGCCTGCAGTTTTCTTTTTCTTCTCTTCTTCTCTTTTTTTTTCTTTTAACGCAGCCAGATTACCGTATATGTATTTATAAAAAGTTGAGGCCCTGACTTCCTGAGCGAAATCTTGTATAATAATAAAGTTTCGTGTAGTCTAGACTTTTTCATCTCTGGGATTGTCAACGGCTGCAATCATGTTAATAGGTTTAAGGATTTTTTGCGTACATTGTTTATGGGAAGCCAGCCGATGTTGCTGACTACGTTTCTATAATTTTTCTCCAAATTATGTAAGATACTTTCAAATTTGTTACCTGCATTTTTTTCTCTGTGCACAGTCAAATTACCTTATGTAATCGTGAAAAACCGAGACCCAAACTTCCTGTGGGCCATTTCATGAAAAAGACGAAATCCATTTGTCCTGCATGTGACAGATCTATATTTAACTTTAAAAATAATAAGCTCTCCCCCCCCCCTAAAAATCTTACATGTATGTGTGGTTTCTCAGGGGAAAATCTTTGTTTATTACATTTTCTTAACATTACTTTTGATGCAAACTATAGAGCTGTCAAGTGTGGGACAAAATGTCTATTTTTCTGTGGGAAAAGCCCACTGCTGTCGAACTCGCTTATAACGAGCCCGAATTGTCAGTAACATGCTGCTCGTTAAATCCGAGTGCTCGTAATAAACGGGTCCTTACGGCCAGCGTACAACCAGAGGGGGTGGGGGCTTGGGAATTCAAATAATTGAGTTTACTTATAATTTAATTAATACTTACTTTTATTACATCAAGTAATTTAATTAAATACTGTTTTACACAGGAGCACCTTTCCCACCCCCGTTTCCCTGTAAACAATCAGCCCTACCTGTTATACCGGATTTGTGAACTCTTCCTATTGACACTGGATTGCCGACGGAATTTTTCATACAAAAGTATTGAACCGCAGGGGGGAAAAATGATGATAAGACAGGAATAAGACAAGAAAGATGAGAAAAAAAGACTGCGGGGCAGAAAAAATGTTCGTTAAAACCGGGTCTTTGCTCGTTAAAAACGAATTCTGGTCCATAGACTTAACATTGATCCAACCAAATATTCTCGTTTCCCTCGTTAAATCCGAGTTCTCGTTATATCCGAGCTCGTTATAAACGAGTTCGACTGTACTCATTTCTGAAAGAAACTAGCATTAAAAAATAATGAGAAGCAAAGCTAAAAACGACTTTGAAAAAAAATATATAACAATACATTCTCAGGATGCATGGCTCGAGTCAAAATACAAAAGCAGAAGTCCAAAAGTCTGTACCACACGTGACAGTTCAATTTCATTTAAAAAAAGAAAGAAAAAGTTATTAAATTGCATTTTTTTTTCTTAATACATAACAAAAGTTAAGTACTTAAATCAGGTCAAAAGCTTTTAACCTTCAGTCTATATTAGTTTGTAGATACATTAAATTGTACGAATTTGTATTCTTCGAAATTTAATTAAAAGTGTTCCACACGTAACCTTGGAATCATCCCTGAATGAGAAATCTAACAAAAATAATAAATTTTCTCGTAGTCAAGTCAGGTATTCCTAAAAATTGCACTGATCGTCGGTGTTGATATGCATTAACATTTGTACAATGCTGATTGAAATATTCACATTGCAAAAAATACACTTGCTTTTACAGTACAGTCGACGCTCGTTATTCCGACCACACGTTATAAAGACCATCCTAATATAACGACCGGTGAGAAAACCCCAACTGTACCCCAATATACTCTATCTTCTACCTCTTATAGCGACCACTCGTTATAAAGATCGTTTTCTGTAGGACGGAGACGGTCGTTATATCGAGCGTCGACTGTACAATACTGGAACCTCTGCTGCCAGTATTACACCGTAAAAGCAAGTTTTTTTTTTTTTTCAGTGCAGAAGCAATGTCGTACTTTTAATTAACCCATTAATGCCTAGCCTCCCTTTTTAGGGACGGTCCAAAAAAGGGTCTGAATGTCCCCAAAATGAACATTTCAACCAAATGGATGGCATTATGCAAAAAGGAGTTAACCCACAAAACATAAAAAAATGAGTTATCCAACTCTGATGGTAAAATATGTTGCTTTCTACATTAAGCAAAAATGATTTAAGCCCTATCAGCGTTTCATGGTAACATATCATTGGTATATTGATATAGAGCTCATGATTTTTGCCAGAGTTTGTTGACTTTAAAGCCCATTATCTCAAAATCAGGTTTTCGTGGGTTAACTCCTTTTTGCAAGAGATTGCAGCACATAACCATTGTAAAGTGTGTTCTGTAGCAGTTTTAATATGATCTTTATAAAAAATGACATCGTTCACAATCTCAAGGAAAAAAAAGCTAAGTTTTCAAAGTTATTCCCAGCTTCCCAGTTTATGTTAATTGCTGGTTTTATTTCTTCTTATAAAATGTCTTTTTAAATATTATATTGTAGGCAGAAAAAAATTTGGTAAAAAAGTATGTACGCTCTGATGGGGTCTATTGTAACTTTTAAGGGACGATTTTTGTTTCCTTAATAAAACAATTATTTTTTACATGATATTTATTATTATTATTTTTCCTGTTCATTAAACACTGTTTGTAGCCAGTATACAAAATATGTTTGGAAAAAAAAGTCAGGCATTAATGGGTTAATTTAGTATTTAGTGCAATGAGTAATCAGACTCCGAGCAGCTACTTGTATTTTAAAAAGTTTATTTATAGAAAAGGTCATGTGACTGGTCCAACTAATCACTAAGGGAGTTAAAAAAAAAATGAATTATAAACGTTATGGTTTTGCGCAGTAAGATTAATTAGTAATTTTCTAGTAATGTAATGATAATTGATATTAGTTCAAGCTATTACTGTCTGATCCTCCAAAGAGCGATTTAGCAAAAATGAGCTTCTATTTTTTGCGCTTTATAAGATTCCGAATCTTCATTTTCCAAAGATATAAATGTGAAAATCTGTGATATGCTAAAAATTTGTAATATGCTAAGAGAAAAAGAAAGTAAACAAATAAAATAAAAACAAAAGATAAATTAAAAAAAAAAAAAAAGTAAAAAATAAATAAAAATGTAAAAAGAAAACTTTAAGAGTAATTTTTAAAGTTTTTTTTAAATTACAGTCGAACCCGCTTAATGGAATATCGGGTTATAGAATATCCCGCTTAATGTAATACATTTTCAATGTACCAAACCGTAGTAAGTCAGTACTGTGTTAAATTTCCCGGTTAAAGTAATACATTTTTTGAAGCAATCCCGATTAAAAGAACAAGTTTTAGTCATACTGATGTCAATATTTTCCTATTTCCAACCGATTCCATTCAGATTTCTCCTTCTGTAAAGAACAATACCGTAAAGTCGGGTTACTTGGACCCACAAGGAGGTTACTTGAGCCCACAGAAAAATGATAAAATCTGGGTTTGGTACTAGCGTTAGAGACCCTCAGAGTGCTTCTATCTAGCGGAGAAACGAGGAACTACGTGCAAGTCTTCAACTAGTAAGTACCAAACCCAGATTTTATCATTTTACTGTAATGGGCTCAAGTAACCCCCTAGGGTCCAAGTAACCCGACTTTACGGTAATGGATGTGAGGGATAAAATTTGAAGAAAAAGTGAACTGTATATAATATGTAAATGATAATAAATGTACGAAGTTACAACTTGCAAAAAAGTTTGAGATATTGATCTCCGCTTGCTGAAGTTAATAACGCTTGTAATAGGGATGCACCGATAAGCAAATTGGCCTATTACTGATTACCGATTAATCGGCTATTAATAATCGGCCGATTAATCGGCCAAGCCGATTAATGATCAAAATGATTATTTTTAATACTACTAATATCATCCTCACTGTTTTCCATTCTTTTTTTTTCTTTTCTTTCTTTTACCAATCCGATTTTAGAAATAGTTACTACTTTTTTTTGAGAAAAAAAAAATATTTTTTCCTAACTCTCCCAAGATAATTTCAAAATTTTATTCAAGTTCAGTAAACCAATTTCTAAACCTTTGAGCCGATATTATTGTTAATAAAATTACGTTCACACATAACATATTTAACACGTTGTTAATTATGGTAACTAGACATGAAATTAAAAAAAGAAAAAATAGGAATTATTTATTACTTGGTGTGAGAACTTTAATTTAGGAGATCTTTCAATTCAAATTTATTTTTCAATTATTAGAAGCCGCTAAATCAAGACTTATTATTTGTGAAAATTAGAGGCTTTCAAAAAGCTTTATGATAGGAAACACTTTCACTTTCATCTCCATACAGTGGCGTACATAGCGCCCCCGCAACCCCCGCGGCGCGGGGGGGCGCAAGAGATTTGAGGGCGCCCGATCCAGAAAAATAGCACTATAGGTCACACTGGAAAAATATTTTTACATTTTAATAGGGGGGTGGGGGGCGCACTTACAAATCTTGCTGGGGGGCGCACCTTAGTCTATGTACGCTACTGTCTCCATATATTATTTCTCTAAGCCGAATCCTATACCCGGTCGAAACTCGCTCATTTCTTTATCGAATTGCAAGAAAATTTATGATTTTGAAGCTTATCCCGCGGGCTGACGAAAATTAGACCCACCCTCTAAAAAGTGTCGGTTCGTTTTTTATTCGAACTTCAATTTTTGGGCACAAAATTGACTCTATCTAGCGAAATAATTGTCGTATCGTCTCCATTTTGATTTCATTCGAAAGATTAAAAAAATGCGTTCTTTAGAACGTTTCTCCGCTAGCGCCGCGTAACGAGAATCTCGAAAATCCACGTTTAAGCGACTTATAAGCGATTGAAGTTTGAAAAAGTTAAATTTTTTGCTCAACTGTTAAAATCGTTACATTGTTGTTCAAATCAATTTTAAATGCGACATTTCAAGCCAAGGCTTAGCTCGGTAAACCTTAATTGTAACTTTTATTGTTTCAAAATACTATGGTAGTTTTGCGATAACGTTAGTATTTAGTTTAGTAGTAGCCTTGGGTATTTGATTTTAATATATATTTTTTGGTTTTTTTTATCGTAATGGGGGCAGAAAGGTATCCTCTGTTTTATACCACGACAACCAATGTTTTAAAATAAACCGCCTTAGCAGGGGAGCGAAACTAAGACCCCAAATTTAACACATCCAATTGAGGACTGAAATCTTTGAACCTGAATAACTCAATTTTAAATTTAGAGGTTTTTTTTTTGCGGAATTCCGCACGGGTCACCTAGTACTACATATTATAGTAAGGATTGCAGAAAATTATTTATTTACAGTTGATAATGTTGCTTCTCAAAATTTCTTGGTAAAATTATACTTTAAAACATAATATTTAAAAAATATTTTTCCCGCCGATTAATCGGCAACATTTTACCGATTATTAATAATCGGCAAAGTGGCCGATTAATCGGTACTGCCGATTAATCGGTGCATCCCTAGCTTGTAATATAATTAAATACGTTTATTGGAATTTCACTTGTTTTACAAACTAGAAAATCAAATTACTGACTTGATGTATTCACGGATCAGTAAACAGTCTAAAATATTTTACTTCTTTAGCGACAAATAAGTGAGTAACATTATAAGTAATTTTTCAAAAAATGCTGCAAATATGAATTTTTTACAATAAAATAAGGTCATTTTTTATCCCATTTCTAAATTTTAATATGTGTTTACAGTGTCATTAATTAATATGTTTGCAGTTTTTTATTAGATTTTCGTTGATAAATATACCTGTGGTTAGGGCAATTTTGGAAGCTTTCTAGATTTAAATGCAATTTGAAACGTCGTGTGGATGGAATCCCGGATAATGGAATACCCCGCTTATTAGAATAATTTTTCGTGGCAAATTGGCTATTCCATTAAGCGGGCTTAACTGTAGCATGTTTTAAAAATAAATTCTCTTTGTGAAATTGAAACAATTACTCGTTGAAACTTGTTTATTAAGAGAAATTAAGGCGTAATTTTTAATAAAATTTACCATAAAAAACAATATTACTGTGAAACTTTTCTTTAAAGAATTTCCTTATACCAAAAAAATAATTAAATTAGTCAAATTATTAGAACTCTAAAAAAAAAAAAAAAAAAAACACAGTAAACGAAAAGAAGCATGTGTATACCGTTGAAGTCAGAAGTCAGACTTCAACTGTACACACAACAACACGGTACAATACGAAATGACGGTATTGGCTAGAAAAGTGAAACAATGCACCCCCAAATTGCAGTCTGGCACAAGACCACAGCAAGACTATGCATGAATGAGAAATAAATAATACCTTTCTGCAGAAAAGTAAAACAAAACAATATTAACATCATACATGGTTTGCAGGTTACTGCAGACATGTGCTTCGGGGTTTCAAGGAACCCCTTTTCAAAACGAAAAAAGTGAGCTATTTTACATGTATTTATATCCAAAAGCTTTTTTTTTTTTTTTGCATTGAGAACGGTGTTTTTTAAAACTTCAAAACACTTACATGCAGTAATCGGTAAATTTTATGCAATGTAATGAATGTTATGTTTTTCTTTTTGTGTTATGCATTCATACTTTTACAAAAAAGAAAAAATGACAACCTGATTGTTTTTGTTAATCTGTTGAATATCAACTCTCCTAGATTAACTGTTTTACTTTATTAATTCGAAAGGGTTAAATTTAAATATTTTTGGTTCATATGAGCAAATGTAGTGGTTGAAATTAATATGTTGATGTGTTTTGTATAGAATATAAAAATTAACTGGTTTATTTGTATTACCCTCTTAATGTCATTAAGAAAAAAAAAGTAGCAAGAAAATAACGTACTTTTACAGCACTGTTGAACTATGTTTTTAATGACATTTAGAATGAATAAAAAACCGGGAGCGACAGCTTGAAATTCATGCAAAATTGTCGTTGTTGTCTCATGCCAGCTGCACTATTAAAACTACCGATTGCGATTGGCACCTTTCCGAGGTGAAATGCTTGTAGCATACAGTGGCACCCAGCAGGGAGCCAAGATATCACCGTTGGCTTGGTTGAAAAACTGGCCCCCTTTAATTCAACAAGCAGCGCGGGTGAAAGATGGAACCGTGTAGGAGAGCATAATGGCACCCTCACTGTTGACTATTGCAGATCCTCCCGTGCTGTGTGCGTTTTTGTTTTTCAATTGTGTTTACTTTTATTTACTGTTTTTATTCACAAAGTCTTGGTACATTTTCACCTTGAATTCCGATTTGAAAATGATCGAAACTTGTAATTTAAGGCACTTTCTCACAGTTCAGACTTTTCAACATATTTTAAAAGAATTCATGACTTGGATTCAACTCAGTAGTTTAAAAATGCTATTGACATTTATTACAGCATTATCTATACCGGAAATGAAGAGGAAAGGTATTTTATGGATCCCTTTTAAAAACAATCAAAAATATTCAGTTGTATTATTCTATCAATAAAAAACTGAATCGTTTCATTAACTTTTAAAATTTTAATCAAGAGTAACATATTGACACGTATGTATAGTTTGACATTTAAATATCTTTATGGAATAAAAGATAGGGGTATTTGAAAAGCAGTTTTTGTTAAACGTCAAGTTTCTCGACAAATTAAAAATTGAAATATATTTTAAGGATCTATTCATTTCAACTGGATGGAACAAAAAAAAAGTAAGCTATGGCAATAACGAACTTAGCATTCGTTATCAATAACGCCAACGAAAGATATTAACGAAAGCACGAAATGAAAATCAAGGCATTAAATAGTATACACATATACGTGTATTCCTTGGGTTTTTGAACTTTAAGATTTCGGGGGAAATTATGATTTTTGTCCTTTTATAGTTAACAAGATTATAAGAAAGGAACTAATTTCTTTGAGACAGACCACACGAAGAGCATTATTGGGAATGTTTTTGAAAATATCTTTTGTGCTGTAGAATGCCGCATATTATACTCTACCGAAAAAAAATTACAGCTAAAAAGCTAACTATAAAATAATATGGAGTCTAAGACAAACATAGCCAATACTGTAACCCAGTGGCTTACGCAGACGAATCATTTTAAGGGGGTGGGGGGTTGAGTCAAGACTATTTGAGGGGGGGGGGGCTCATGAAATGTAGCTAAGAAAAGTAAATGTCTCGAATTTCTGCTTTAATGCCTCTTTAAGTCAACAAAAATGCATTATTTAAAAAAGACTTTTTTGTCATTAAAATTTTTGTGAAGAAAGCGTTTGATAGACACAGAGAATGATAAATTTAATTTAAAAAAACATTTATTCATTGAAAGAGGTGTTACTGAAACACTTTTGTTTGCAATATTTTGGCAAATTTACACTCTAATAATGTTAATTTTGCAGTTTATTTTACTATTGTTTCCAATACTGGGTTTCAATTCAGTTTGCTGAAATTTATTTAACAGAATTGGATAATTGGAAAACATTAATTGGTATTTCTAAAACGTAGATTTGCAATAAAAATGAACAAAATGGAATAATAGGATAATCATAAACACGACGTACAGTAAAATAGACATGTCAAAAACTATCTTTCTTTTAAGTTTGTTCTATACTCAATTATCTGTTCTAAAACTTTTCACATTTTGGGATTTCAAAAAAAAAAAAGGGGGGGGGGGGGGGCAGGAGGATTCAGAAAAAAAAAACTTAGCCTACATTTCAAAATTTGTTTTGAAAATTTCGGAGGGGGCTGCAGCCTTATCAGCCCACCCCTTGAGTAGGCCACTGCTGTAACCCCTCGTTACATCGCACCTTGTTGTATTTCTCAGTCGGATATAAAGAGCTTTTTCCTTCGTCCCCCAAAAACTAGTTTCTTTTAAAAAATATAATTAAAATATAGTCCTACACTTGATATCAAAGGGGGAAAAAAGTCAGTTTTCTCAAACAGATTTTTTTTTTCTTTTTTCAATTTTTCGTATCACCGTAAAACAACAGAAATACTTTTTAGTTTTTTATTTTAGAAGAAAAATGTGCTGACTATTTTCCTTTGTTTTTATGAAAAAAATCGTCCCACTACGGAAACTAATATTTTTGTAGAGGTTCATGTCATTAAATTTTGCCTTAGTTGGACCATTTCTTTTTAGGACGTCGCACAGTAAAAAATTGATGTTTTTGCAGTTACTGCTGTGCATTTTACAGTTTTAAACTGGAATCTCCGCTGCCACTGCCAGTATTATACTATTGTTTTCACGGTATAATACTGCTATTCCTGGTAATAAACGGCAAAATTGCTGCTTTACGGTAATAAACTGTAAAATTCCTAATTTTACAGTTTATTACTGTGCATTTTACAGTTTTAAACTGGAACCTCTGCTGCCAGTATTATACTGTAAAAACAACATTTTTTTTTTTTCAGTGCGGTTATATCGCACTTTTCTGTTGCCTCCCGAAAAGCGCGATGTAACGATAGGTACAATAAAATGTACAACACAATACATGATGGTGTGAGGGAAAAAAAAATCCCTTTCCGTTTTGCACGAATATCTCATTTAAATACTATATTCTTGAAAGCGTCCATGGATAAATAAAACTGATAGGGGGAGAAATTAAAATGAGAATTAAAATGTGACTGGTTTTGATACTACACCGCAAAAAATAAAATGTGGTTTTTACTGTATACTACAGCTATAGTAATTCACTAAAATTGCTAATTTTACAGTAAGAAACTGTAAAATTGCACATTTTACCGTAATTAACTATAAAATTGCACTTTTCAGTAATAAGCTAAAATTGCTAATTTTACAGTAAGAAACTGTAAAACTGCTAATTTTACCGTAATTAACTATAAAATTGCACTTTTCAGTAATAAACTAAAATTGCTAATTTTACAGTAAGAAACTGTAAAATTGCTAATTTTACCGTAATTAACTATAAAATTGCACTTTTCAGTAATAAACTAAAATTGCTAATTTTACAGTAATTAACTGTAAAACTGCTAATTTTACCGTAAGTAACTATAAAATTGCACTTTTCAGTAATAAACTAAAATTGCTAATTTTACAGTAAGAAACTGTAAAACTGCTAATTTTACCGTAATTAACTATAAAATTGCACTTTTGAGTAATAAACTAAAATTGCTAATTTTACAGTAATTAACTGTAAAACTGCTAATTTTACCGTAATTAACTATAAAATTGCACTTTTCAGTAATAAACTAAAATTGCTAATTTTACAGTAATTAACTGTAAAACTGCTAATTTTACCTTAAGTAACTATAAAATTGCACTTTTCAGTAATAAACTAAAGTTGCTAATTTTACAGTAAGAAACTGTAAAATTGCTAATTTTACCGTAATTAACTATAAAATTGCAATTTTCAGTAATAAACTAAAATTGCTAAATTTACAGTTTATTTCTGTGCAGTTTAGTTTTGTACTGGAACTTTTGCTGCCAGTATTAGACTGTTTTTTTACAGCACAATATAGCTAATTTTATTATAATGAACTTTAAAACTTGCTAATTTTATACTAATGAACTGTAAAATTACTAGTTTTACAGTAATAAAATGTAAAATTGCTAATTTTACAGTTTATTACCGTGCATTTTAGTTTTAAACTGAAACCTCTGCTTTCCAATATTATAATGGGGTCATTCCATAGTGACTAACGTAATATTCAGAGCTGATTATGTAACTGTTTATACTTGTAACTTAAAGGATAAAAAATATTTTTCAGCTATGCTGGTGGATTTACAGTGTACATGGTATCTTTATATCATTTCTGCTAAGAATTTAAAACAAAATTGCTGACAGTAGATATTTTTTCAACTAAAATAGCAGCGTGACTAACGTAACATTTGTGCAACCCTGAAAAGGAATGCTCATGTTGTTAGGCAAAAATTTCTCAAAGTTAAGCAAGTGCTAAAAATTGAATGATATATTTGAAAAATGTGTAAACTTCGCTCTTGAAAACATACAACACATTTATTAAATCTTAATTTTTTTAGTCTAAAGTGTCACTTTTACTCAAGATGGAGTGTGACTAACGTAACGTGACTAACGTAACCATCGAATGCAGTAAACACATTACAAACTATTTATTATGGCTAATCTCAGTGATAATTACAATACTTTTTGAATTTTTTTTAACTTCTCATGTTGTATGATTTTTATTTATTTATTTATTTTTTTTGATGCTTTTTTCACTTCGGTATTTTTTTTTTTCTTTGGCTGAGGTTGACATTTCTATGTAATGACCCTAGTGTAAAAACAATAGGTTTTTTTTACAGTGTAGAAGCTCGATGTAAGTTTTAAAAAACATTTAAATAAATTTATCTATTTTTTGCCTCATATCTCTCTTAAATCTGTAGTGAATATGAAATCCACACTAAACCTTTCACGCATGGTAACATAGTATCACACAAAAATAGTTCAAACATTAAAGTGAGGGAAAAAACACCCACCGTATGAGTAATTTCCATTTCTAAGATTTAGAGATTGCAGACCTAGTTGCATAAGTTCCTCTTTACCTTTCCACAATTTGAAAAATTTAACATATAAAAAACTACAGCACTAATTGCCCCTCTTATCTAGATGAGTTGTATCAGCCAACTGAGGCAAATCGACTCCAAACTTATCAACATTGCCAGCATCCTGGAATAATATGAATCTTGAATTTAAAGTACAACAGATAAAGAAATGAAATCATATGCAAATTAGACGAGTCCTAAAATTAGACGCATGGATGTTCGTCAAGTAATGTTTTGACCTTCTGGAAAGGCAGCCTGTTCGTTTGCTGTTCGGTTCTTGGTGCAAAAGATAAGAAATCCTGTTTCAATCGGGACTACCTGATCTTGTTTCCTATTGTACTTCTTACCGGATGGGGATTTGAATTTGTGATTATTATCAGCCGGGTGACAGAATGTTGACGTGATAATTATGGCTGAGAGAAATTAACATGCTCTGGGGAGATTGATGACAAATGGTGGTGCAAGGCGAAGACATTTTTTTTTTTTTCTGATATGAGCCATTGTTTGAGTGGTCAGAAAGAATGGTGTGTAGGAGAATATCTGAGCAGTAACTGGGGTTTTCTAGTGAAATTCATTGAGCTTTTCTTGAAGATGGGTCTATCTTTTTATATCTCTGGAGTAAATATCCTATTTCTCAAACCTTTGTTTCTTAGCACGTAACAGAAATTCGGTGCAAATATAGGCTGTATCTGTTATGATTATCATTCCGTTATGCTCTATTTGTTTGTAATATTTTTCTCCATTAAAAGCAACTCATTGTGGAATTAACTATTTGTACACTATAGTACCATTTATACGTTTTGAGTTTTAAAAATTAATACATCGTTTTCATGCACCAGGTCTCTATGTGTTTCTATTTGCTTTAATGCAAAATCCTATTTGCTTTAATGCAAAATCCTATTCACTTTAATGTGACCGATGTTTTACCACTAATCAAATACTTATTAGTTACTTTTATTAGTTGTGAAACATCGGTTATTCGTCCTTTTTCTCTTCAAAAAATTCGAAAAAGACTCTTTAAATTTAAATACACGTGTGAAAACATAAGATGAACTTTGGCACTGTCGTTGCATCGATTGCATGCATCGATTTACTGAAATTTTAAATTTATGATACGTTATACGTCATTCTGGTAAATAACTTCTAAAAACATTCAAATAACGTTTCTACTTATTATTTTAAAATAATATTAAACAATGAAAGTTAGTTTTCAGTTGTCGATTAGTTAAAAAATAAACTCATGGTCCAAGAAATGGCAAAAAAACATTTTTTTTTTCTTTTCATTACCACCTTTTGTAAGTTGACCACCTAAGTACAGCAAAGAAAGTGGTTAATTTACACAGGTTCCCTGATTTGTTTGAGTTTAAACGCTTCTCTCCAGTTGTTGTGTAATCAAGTAGCTTTCTGTATGATTATGTGATGCAAAGCTTTCTCAGTTTAAACTTACGTTCATTAATAATTGTAACTTTTCAAATGTGACACACAACGTGATTTCGAAGACCAAATACTGTTCTCAATTTTATTCAATCCTGTCACCACAGTTTCAAAATGCGGCTAACAATAGAAAGTTTGAATTGGAAAGATTTCAGTTTAAGTTAAAACACATCTGACATCTGTTTAGTTGTTGCATAATCAGATAGCTTTCTGTATGATTTTGTGATGCAAAGTTTCTTAACGACAGCCCAATTTTCGGTATTTCCACGTAATTGTAATTCCATATTATTCGACTTTGCGGAACTAAATAGATACAAAGATATTCTTCAAAACGATGGTCATGCGATGAGACACACAGAAGGGACCACTTTCTATTTGCCCAACCATGATTCCACCGAGATGCCAGTAATAACTTAATCTGCGTTGGCTTTTGCTCAAGGTGTTATTAAAGAGACAAAGACCCTTTGTGTCAGCAGGTTGCTGGAGCACCCCACCGGGGAAAAAAAGAAGGTATTTGGCAGATTGCGAAATTCGAAAACCGTGGCATCACGCACTGTGTTTCAATGATCGCTTGATGGTGATCATTCAAACGCTTTGATCAGCCGCGGAAACGTTGTCTTGCTGGACTCGCATGGCTGCCGACAGGGACCGCCCCTTTCTTTCCTGTTGCATGTGATGCCACCCACGGTGACAAAAACTGTGCGGATCTAATGAGGATTCGACGAGCCTGGGACGCCCTTTCCATTGTAATACTTCACGTGGAGGTTGAAGTGGAGGATATTTTTAGAGTCGGCCATTAGAGATGACTTTTCAATACATCAAATGGTCCAAACATAGTATTGGTTTTGATGAGTCCCACACTACAATCCTACGCGTCTTAAAGTTGTCATAAAAATATTGGCTAGCTAAATTGTACAACAGTACAACCTGTAAAGTTGACCACCCTTTTAAATTGACCATTTGTCTATGTTGTCGCTAGTTGACCACTAAGTTGGCTGCTCAGAATCAGTCGTGGATCATATATTTCAAGCTCCATAACTGACAAAGTCAAACCTAATAAAATTTAGTGAACATCTCACAAGAAAATTGACACATTTTCAAAGTAGTTTCCATAAAAAAAAAGGAAAAAAAGAAATTTTTTCCTATTTTCGTACAGCAGAAATTATGGTGCCTAGGTCCTGGGCAGTGTTTCTTTCAGACATTTTGCTCCGGAGGGGCACTTTGAGAATCCGGAGGGGCATCAAAATAGGCTCGAATCCAGCTGGTCAAGGGGGGGGGGGCGACCTTAAGCGACTAAAAATAGCCTAAAACTTCATTTCAGGGACTTTTTTCGATAAATTTGTCCCCCTTCTACTAAATTTGAGACCTATAATTGTAGTTTTGCCCCCACCCCCAACCCTTATCGGACCGTCTCCAGAAACAGAAGCTGTATTGGCTGGATTTGGATAAATTTGGCAAACCCTCCGAGCATTTGACCCCTAAAATTTCACTTTGACCTCCCCCAAAGCTGGATCCGCAGTTTCCAAGGGCGGTATTAAAGGGAGTGAATGTTGACATCCTCTCTCCCCTTTGAAATAACTTAAAAATTTCTTTCTGTCAATTAAAACGTTAATATTTTGAAACATCAATTTGTAAATTTATCTTAATGATTGGCTTACCCCCTCCCTAAATAAATATCCGTGACCACCCGAGGGAGAGGTGATAAATGTTTAAAAACTTAGTTTTCCGGTTTCTCATAATTTCCAGAGGCGGATCAAGTGAAGTGGGGGCCCCAAGCGGTAAAAGTTTTGGGGGCCCCCTCCACCCCACTCTAAAAAAAAGGGAGAAAAAAATCCCCCCCCCCCGAGAAAAAAAAAACCAATACAGTTTACCAATATTTTTTATTTAGATACCTCATATAAATTTTCGTCTAGATTTAATTGCAGCAAAATCATTAATTATGTTTCCCGTGTCAACGCGGTTCAACAGGTCCTGTTCAATATACAGTATGGCTAAGTTGTTAAGCCTCTCCTCTCCCATTTTACTACGTAAATAACTTTTTACTCTTTTTTAAACAGAAAAAGATCTTTCAGCCTGATGCATTTGACATAGGTATTAGCAAAAATATTTTCAAAAGTGTCTCCATGTTCGGAAATGTGCAAGACATCCCTCTAGCAGCTTGATAAATATTATGACACGAGACAATATCGTAATTTAAAACAACGATAAACGAAATTGGGGGCCCCTAAGCCGGTCCACATGGGCCTATTGATATAAATTCCAGTCGAGCGTAGGTCATCGTCTTTAAAAATATTTATGAAACAAATTTGGGGCCCCCAGAGCGGGACCCCTAGCTTGGACCTTATTAGCCTATTGGTATATATTAGTCCCCGGCTGCAAAAAGATCGTTCCTTTAGCTACAGGTTGCAGTTATATCTAAAACCAGTGCATTCGAATTTTAGATTCTAGGAGAATTTCGGGGCCCCATGGCGCATCACGGGTCGGCGGGGCCCCACGCGGCCGCTTAGTCCGCGTACCGTTAGACCCGCCTCTGATAATTTCATTGTCTTGTTCCCATAAGGGCAATCAGATAGAAAAACCAAATTCATTACAATATAATGCATATAACAGAGCAGGGCGGTCGTGAGGTCAAATGAACTTTATAGGGAAGAGGGGCGGTATGAGAATTTGGTGAATCTCAGTTTTTTAACGCATTTGTGTACAAATCTTTGTTGGGAGACAGATAGTGAATCCAACTTTCAGTTTAAAAGAGGATCATTACTAAAATGAAAAGCACACGTCGGGTGAATATGACATCATAACACGGGAATTTTTGACAAGGAAGGGGAGGGGGGAGAGATACTCAGTGTGACTAAATTGAAGTTTTCATACAACCTGATTGTATGGTATATATGGTAGGTTTCAAGAAAGGAACGTGACCACGTTAAGTTTTCGAAACTGAAACTCCAAAAGCATTTCTAGCGGAATGGAGTATGAAAATTTTCCCTTAAGAACATTTTTCAAAATTGACGTTCTAAAAACAAAATTTTGTTAGATGTTCAAAAACGTTAAATGGAACTCGGAGGCATTCCTCCAGAAAAATTTTCAACTTGAAGCCCTAAATGCACAAATGTAGAGGATCGTTGATGACGTTCGGTAAGGGATGAAGTTCAAGACATCACCCTCAAAATATTTCGATATTGGAGCTTTAAATACGCAATTGTAGGTCATCTGCGATGATATTTAAGGTAAGGCCCCTATAACTAGGAGGGGGTCACGGACTCTCCCCCAGATTTTTTTTTTTCGAAACTGAAGGTCTAAAAACGCAATTATTAGTATCTGTGATGATGTTAGAGAAAAGGACAGGTTTTGAAACTCTCTTCAGGAAAATAAAGTCGAAATTTAAGTCCTAAACGCGAAATTGTAAGCTACGTTTGATGAGATAGGGGAGATAAAAGTGGTTTGTGAAACTCTTTTGGAACTCTTCTGAAATGGAAGTTCTTGAAAGAAAAATGTAAGCTGTCTCTGATGTCATTAGGGTTGGAGTTCGGAATTCTACCCGGAAAAGTGTTTGAAATTGAGACCTTAAAACACAGTTTTAGTGCATTTTCATGGCATCAGAGAAAGGGATCAACCCCCAGAATCAGGGCCGTCATTTCAAGTTTTTCCAGGAGGTGGGGGCAAAGGGTCCAAACACAATGCAATTTAATCGGAAAATGTAAAAAACCATGCCCACGCATATGTAAATACATTGATTTCTCAAAGCCAGAGGAGGGAGGGGGCAAATGACACCTCCTAACCCCTGAAATGACGGACCTGCCCGGAATTTTCCAAAATTGAAGTCCTAAATTGCATTGTAAACCATCTTTGAGAAAAATTAGAAATTTTAAATTTAAAAAAATTGAAGTCCTAAAGACACATTTCTAGTCTCTCTTTTATAACATTATGAATATTAATGCAATTCAGGACTCTCCACGAAAGTGTTCTGAAATTGAATCCCCCTCCCCCTTTCAAAACGAAAAGCGTAAGTGTAGGCGATTTTTGATGTCAAAGGAAAAAGGAGAAGGTTCGCAAATTCTTTCCTGGTATTTTTCCGAAACTGATGTCTTAAAGTAGAATTGCAGGCCATCTTTGATTCCCCTTAATCCCCCACAAATACGATATTTGTTTTAAAGCTTTCATTTATTTTTATACTTATTTACTTGTTTGTTTATCAATTATTTTCGCTTTATTTATTTATTACTTTTGCTATTCTTTTGTGTGCGCGCGCGCGCGCGTGTGTGTGTGTGTGTGTGTGTGTGTGTGGTGTAGTCCAGTTTGCCATGCTGATAAAACCCTAATCCCATTGTGTCGATCACTGAATGCATCCCCCGTGGAGCGTTCAAAATTCGGAAAGCAAGACCAGTTGTCCGCCATTTTTGACCATCATCGTAGGAAAAATTATTGCTTTACGCCAAGTAAGCGATAAAAGACATTTGATGGAACGACGCCAAAACAACGTGCTGTTACAGGTGGGGAGCTCTTTCTGGAACGAGACTAATAAAAAGTTATAACTACGATAAGTAGGAAAGCAAACAGTTTGAACTTCCGCTGAATATTGGAAAAAAATAATATGAATATTTCTAATTATAATGGTGCTAAGTTCTTATGTTTTGCATATTGTTCACTTTAAACACATGAAATTCATTACAATAAAATTCAATATCACGTGCCGCCGATAATTCGTTTGAACTTTTGTAATCAAAAAAAAAAAGTACAGTGTGTTTTAAAGCTCATGTCATTAAGCGCAAAGAAGTATTTGACTTATCAGGCATTATGTCCCCCCCCCCCTCCTATTCATTGTATTACAGTACTGAGAGACTTTCGCTGTTTAAAAAATCAAACTTGTATTCTCTCAATGGTACCTACATTGTACAAGTCGTAAGTGAAAAAAAAAAAAGCTACAGTATATTCTTTTTTGAAGAATGTCAAGTATTCAAGCTGTACAGAAACTAAGTTTAAAAAAGCAACCGGCCAGGGAGAGGGGAACATAATTCACAAAATAGTGTTAATAATGCAATTCTTGTAAGTACACCTCCCCCCCCCCACCCATATTCTTGACATGATTTCCGTGGATTTATAGATGAGCATTAAGACAATGGAAATAAATGAAGTGTTAACTGCGCGTATGAAGGCATAATTTCGGTAAAACAAAGAATATATTTTTGTACAGGAAATAAGCATTGAATTGCTTATATTGAGGACCCGATTAAGTTAAAGCGATGCCCAGGTTATGTTGAAAATTCGTATTTTCCCTCAAAAGACAATCCCCCCTCCCCACCAATTAATATAGATGCGATACATAAACAAATATTCATTTATAGATTGTACACTAATAATCCGAATACATATTGATGCTGCCCCATCTCTTTGTATCCTCTCACAAGTAGCTGTATTTAAACTTTGTTTTTACAATTTAGGAAAAAAAATCTAGTACTAAATATTTATAATAAATTGGATATTACAACCTTGTAAAGCATTCAGTCAGGCAATTATAATAAAAACAAAAACAAAAAAAAAAAGAAAAAAGAAGAAGAAAGCTGAACCTTTGAGTAAATGCAGAATCCTGTAGAGTAGTTTTTGAGCTATTGATAAAATAAATTATAATTAAAACTTCCTGATTAAAGATTTTAGATTTCAAATTTAGTATTAGGCAACAATTTTTAGAAGTATTTCCAAAATCGGGAGAAGTTTAATACAAAAAGAAGTATTAATAAAATTGTATAGAAAATATAATAATGAAATAGTAAATAGCGCGGCATAAGTCGAAAAATAAAACATTTGCATAATATTTAAACATTGTTGAATGAATGTTTTTAACCAACAACAAAATTAACATTGTTTTATTTTGTTCCCCTTAAAATACGGTGCTAAATTTCAAATCTAGGGAGCAGTGCTTTAATTTTCACTGTTAATTGGATATTAGCATTAAAGTATTAAAATTTTACATAAACTTCAGTCAGAACAGCGTTTTTATTGCTGTCATTATAATAGAGTTGTTTAAAAAGAAACAAAGGAAAAAAAAAGAACCCAAAGTAAGGAAGCTTATTTTCCTACGTATTAAAGAGGCCACGTGCTACGTGTAATCAAGATTTTTTTTTTAGGTTGATTACTCATTATTTAGAAAAAATGCCTTCGTGCTTCACTTTGAAAGGCTGTGCACTAATTCTTATTTTAAAATTGATTAAAAATGTAGTAAACTAAAAGCAGATGCTTATAGATTGCTTCGGATTGCACATAACGACTAAAATGACGCGCACATATTTACCACAAACAAACGACCGTCGAAATCTTGGGCGAACAGTGAACCGCATTTTTAAAACAATGAACAGTTTCAACTTTTTTTTATTTTTTTATAAGTTTTTCTTGGATTCCCCGCCACCCCCCCCCCCCCGTACTTGCTGTTATTTTAGTCTGGATTGCACGTAGCACGTGGCAAAATATGCCACGCGTTACGTGTAATCCAGATTTTTTTTTGATGAGACGAGCACAGTATTGGAAAAATACCTTCGTATTTCGGTACGAAAGGTTGTGTTATGTTTTTTTTTTAGAACTTTATTTAAATTGTGGTAAAATTAAAGCAGATGCTAAGAGATAGCTTTAGATTGCTCACAACACACTAAAATTGCGTAAGCTAATTTATTACTTGCAAACGAACAAACTCATGTAAAACGACCTAAAATACTATACATTTAACATCTTCGAACTAAATGTATATGAATTAAAGTATGTAAATTAAATAAAAAATTTAAATTTTGCATCTTTGGCTTTGAAAAAAATAGCAATATCAAATCAAATTAAAGCTTACTGTATAGAGTCAGATTGAAGCTGTTCATCAGGAGCTGAATTACATTTGTTTTTTTTTTCCTCTGAAAATTTCAGAACGCTACTTTTTCCGAAAATTTAAAATTCGAGAATTTCTAGTTGTTCTCTAGACTGGAAGTTTGTTTCTAAATGTTTGTACGTATCTAGCGATTTTCTCGACAAGATTGGCGGTTAGTATGTCTATTCTTAGAGTGAAAGTTGAAATTTCATTTTTAATATTTTCAATCATGCATTATGTCTAGAATGTGTCTTAAGGGTTTTTTTTTTTTTTTTTTTCAATACTCATTACGCCTTTCCAAAGCTTAAATTTTTACTTAATACGATATTAAAAAACCAATTTTGACAATTCATTTGTTCAAAAAAAAATTTGTAAAGGTCTTTTTTTAGTAAAAAGTCACTTTTTCCTACAAAAACCAAAAGTTTCCTGAAAACTTTTAGTGCTCACTTCTTCACACTAAAAAAAAGAAAAAAAAATGTGTTTATCTCTTCGTTACATACCGCAAAAGTATATGACCCTCCAAAATTGGAAACAATCATATAAAAACATGATTTACAGTTAAATGATTCACATCCTCTTTCCCCAAAAAACGTGATTTTTGACACATAACTTTAGTACATCATTGTTTAAAACCCACATATTGCATTTACACTAGCTTTTAGACCTTTTTATCACAGCAATATAACCATTTACCATATTTGCCAAGTTTCAAATGTTTTTAGTAATATTTTTCCTCACAACTGTTTGCGTAAATGAAAACTTCGAAAACGTGTTTTGCGACATTTAGATAGTCCCAATTTTCCCCCCAAGTTCCCCTTTCTAAACTTGGAAAAAAAAATTTAATCAATGAATTATTTAGAAAACTAAGAAAGACAAAATAAATTTCTTTAAAGGTAGTGCATTTGCATTCATTAAATGTCTTCTAGTTTTCTAAGTAATTCATTGATTAAATTTTTTTTCCAAGTTTAGAAAGAATAATATTGGGACTATCTAAATGCCTCAAAACAGATTTTTTTATTTTTATTTAGGGTGGTCGCCTAACCTGTCTTAAACACAAAAATACTTAATTTCTAGATTTCTTGTTTAATTCTTGAATGCGGAAAACCAATTCCAAAAACCCGAGGATAAAATTAAAAAAAAAAAATAGAGAGAGATTGGTCGAAGGCAAAAAACAATAAAAGTAAAACAAATTATTGCAAATTTAATCAACAATAGTAATAAATTAAAAATGTATTTATTATAAAAAGACGAAAAAAAAAATGTTGATCAACAAAATAAGCACTGTATTTAGACACGCGAATAAAGTAGACGGTAATATTAAACTCCAGAGTTAATTTTACTGCCTATGACGCAATGAATCACGTGGTCGCTAAATGCGACTCATACAAACAATAGAGAAATGTGAAGCCAAAGCGAAGTCAGAAACCAACCTTTGATTACTAAAGAAAATTCATATTTCCTCCAGATTTTTTTGAAAATTGGTCACTTTATTGATTACACGCATTACTGATTAAAACTATTTCAAGTTGGAGAAATAAATAAATTTTTTCAAAAACAAGATCCCCCCCCCCCCGAAAAAAAAGAATGGAAAAAGGACCAATTTTCCTTTTATTTCCCAATGTCAATATAAAATTAATTTACAGAGAAAATATAATCAGGCCATCGAAAAATAATATGCTAATGTTATTGTAAAATCGCATACAAAAAGTCGCGCAGGTTATCATAAATCGGGGTCCGTTATTATTCTTTCGGAATGAAATCAAATAAAGAAACAATTTCCAATTTATCAGCAAAAAATATAATTGACGAGTGTAATTGAACCAAAAAGCAAGTAATATCATTTATCTCGCGTTATCTTTTATCACAGGTCTTTCTTTTAGGCATAAAAATCAAAATAAATAAGTGCAATACGATTTTAATACACTTTAATTATTGTTTCATGAAGCTCTCCCTTTGTTTTGGAATGATTTTGAGATATATTTGCAAACATTGTAGGGGAAAAAAAGTTAGATTTCTTAAACTTGCTATACTGTTACCCAATTGTAACCGTTTTTAAGTCGTGAAAAATTTTATCTCAACTTATGAAACTGACATTGTACAGAAATATTTTAAAAAGTTTTTTATTTTTATCGTTTTAACAATTTTAGCCCATATGTTTCGCCATTTAATAATTGCTCTCAGATTTTCTAACAATCATGCTTCAGTAGAAACAATTATTCTGCTTTGCAGTTTTTTTCCTTTCGTTTTTCTTAGAAACAATCATTTTTTTTAAAAAATTATGAAAAGAAAAAATGCTGTATTACAATTGTGATTGCGAACTCTTTTTTTTTTTTATTAATATAAAAGGCAAAACAAACGGTTTGCTCTTTATTTTTACTTTCAAATAGCAAGAAAATAATAGTAATTTTTCACCCCACAATTCTGATGAAATGCAGCAGATCGAAAGGGTAACCCTGATGGATGCAAGTTAAGTCGCCAGATCTCGCCAACTTAACTTTTTTCCACATTCAACTATTCACACAAAGAAAGAAAGACTCAGTTTTCTAAACCTCCCTTCGCCTACCCCATTCCCCCCTACGGCGAGGACAACAATAGGGGCAGTTGCTAATCCCCTAATGTTCCCGGGGGACTGTGGCTACCTGGATATCACCGTGTGTGTGTGTGTGTGTGTGTGTATTAGTGCAAACTGAGATTTGCCCCGGGGGGGCAGTTGACTTCCTCCGGGGTGGCACTGCCCCCCCGGAGAGATGCCTGAAAGAAACACTGGTCCTGGGGTCTACAGGACTATGTATTAATCAGACCCTGCATGTGCATACACAAGTGGTCAAGTAATGACCTCTTGTCTAAGTTGACCATCAAAGTATTGCACCGCACGTAGTCAACTGACACTGGTTGTTATTATGCGGAGTCGGACTAACACACGGTCCTGCAGGTCTACAGAATTAGTTGTGGATACAATTTTTCAACCTCCATCTCCTGACCACTTGTCTAGGTTGACCATGGCTGGTGGTCAACTTACGTAGGTTTCATTGTGTATGCACATGCTAGGCCTGATTAATACACAGTCCTGTAGATCTCAGGACCGGGGCACCATAATTTCTGCTGCACCAAAATAGAAAAATTTTTCTTTCTTCCCCTTTTCTTTTGAAAACTACTAAATTGAAAATGTGCTAATTTTCTTGCGAGAAGGTCACTAAATTTTATTAAGTTTGACTTTGTGTTAGGCCCTGGTTCATATGCATGTACCTAAAATACTTGTGTACGACTTATGAGTGCAAATACAAGTGCAGACACATAATAACGTACGGATAAGTGTAATAAAAGCAAGTGAAATGTTCATCTGCACACGAAGTTAACAAAGTCTTCGACTTTGTTCGAGAACTTCCATGTATTATTTACTACTAATCACTCAAACTAGCGTAATGTGAAAATAGCTATGGATTTACAAATAGCCTGTTATATCAGTAGACATTGTTGCATAAAATCTTTGTATTATAAAATTGCATTTGTAATTACTTCGTCTGAATTCTCTCAAATAGTGACGAATTTTCACACCAGAAAATAGCAAAAAGAAGGTAGTTTAGTTGAGGGATACATAAAAAGTCTAAGTTCTTATAATTCCATTATTATAGGGCAAACACTGCCGTAAGAAACAATCTTCAAAAACTTGGAGAGCAAATACAATAGTATTTTAATACAATAATAGCTTAATTAAATTCAAATAATGACAATATTAGTGGAAAAAAATGAGTTCGTGTAATACGACTCATTTATACTCTACGACTCTTAGGCTGCATATATAGACTGTCATAAAATGCAGTACGCATGAAAAGCAGAGCAGGCTATTAATATCGGGAAATAAGCCAGGTGATAATATAGCCACCTATATAATTATCCCAATTTAGGACCTAAAAGGTGACATTGATAGCTTATTGTTCCGGTCAAAAAAGTGATCATTTCATCCCCCCTACAGCAAAATTTTGTCGTATCTTAACAACGCTCAGTTGTTATACATACCGAACACGCAAATACCGGATGGTGAAATACTTTTCGAGTTATGTTATAAATAAATTTAATAAGCTAATGAGTGTTTTCGTGATTAATATCGCTAGTTAAATTATTCATTTTCATCATGTCTTTTTAAACTATAGCAACTAAGAAATTGTAGGTTATGAATTTCTATTTTTGGAACTATTATCAGTATGCATTATTTATTTATTTATTGTCGACTTATAAAGAAAAGGAGTTATAACTTTGACGTAATTGTGTAATTGCGGTTTGTGTATCACTGTGTATATGTATCCAATAAACGGATGAATCGATTTTGTTTTTGTTTTTTTAATTTTATTTATTTATTTATATTAATTTATTTTTTCTCTTTTGTTCAAAAGGTGACTAATCAATAGTGTTCTTGGCTAGGTCTCATCTTTGAATAGAACTCTAGATTTCGGAAACAATTATTAAACATGAAATTGTCTTTCTTTTGCGATTTTGATAGTGAAAACTCTCTCGCGCATCTAAAATATTGATATTTCACTCGAAAGAACGAATTTTTTCTGGATCTGATGAAATTTGCTTGAGACTTCCCCAACTTATATTAGAACTAAAATAATCTTCCTTTTTTTTTAGCAAATTAGAATTCAACCGTAAGACTTTATTAATGCGATTGGTAACGATTTCATTCTTGGCCTACGAGGAGTGAAAGGTAAGTGATTACAAAATGTTATTGGTTACTATTTTCTGCTAGAGTACCTGTACAGAAGCGTAGGCTACGCTTTAACATAGGGACTCTATTTTCTACTGGTTAACAAATCAAGTACTTATAATTGGTTTTATTACAAAAGGCAAGGTTTTTTAAATGATTTCAAAATCACCTCTTTATTTCTATTTTGCAGCTAGAGGACTGCAGTAGGACTAGATTTGTCTGTGTTTCATTTTCTGTGTTTTGTTTACTCCCCATGTTATCTATAGATATTCACATTGCTACGAGGTGAGGAGCTCGGGGTGTCGTCAAGTGCTTAGCAAGGTTTTTCTTATTTCTGGTTTTGACTGTTAGTGGCTTTTTATTTTTTGTATGCAGTATATTAAAATAAAAAAAAAAAGGTTTTGACTCAAATTACTGTTTAAATTTCCGTTTTACGAATTTAATGTTGACTATACTGCTGGTGCTAAGCACAAAAGTGGTATCTGAAGTCGAGCTCAAACTGGCCACCATGCATTTGGTGCAGATGATACTTTTTCTAAAATTGTTTACAAATATTTCTTTATCTTAAATGACCACAAAACTTCATATTAAGGTAAAATACGTCACAAAGAACTTCCTGGTGACAAAAACTCAGTTTTGTTAAAAAGTGTACATACGACTTTTGTGCTTAGCAAGGCAGTACAGTCGAACTCGTTTATAACGAGTTCGGGTGTAACGAGAACTCGGATTTAACGAGCGAATATATAGCGAGAATATTTTGTTGGATCAACGTCAAGTCTATGGAACAGAATTCGTTTTTAACGAGCAAGACCCGGTTTTAACGAACATTTTTTTCTGTCTCACAGTCTTTTTTTCTCATCTTTCTAGTCTTATTTCTGTTTTATCTTCTTTTCTTTTTTTCCCCCTGCGTTTCAATACTTTTGTATGAAAAATTCCACCAGCATTCCAGCATTATTAAATAAAAAACAGTATTTAATTCAATTAATTGATGTACCGTAAATCAGGGTTACTTGGACCCAGAAGAGGGCTACTTGAGCCCACAGTAAAATGATAAAATCTAGGTTTGGTACTAGCGTTAGAGACTGCAGAGGGCTTCTACCTAGTGGAGAAACGAGGAACTACGTGCAAGACTAGTAGGTACCAAACCTAGATTTTATCATTTTATTGTAGTGGGTTCAAGTAACCCCCTAGGGTTCAAGTAACCCTGATTTACGGTAATTAAAGAAAGTATTAATTAAACTACAAGTAAACTCAATTATTTGACCTCCCAAGCCACCCACCCCTTCTGGTTGCACGCTGGCCGTAAGGACCCGGCCGTAAGGCCGTAAGGACCCGCTGGCCGTAAGGACCGCGAGTTTTCTCACAATGTCTGTATGCGCGTAGATGAACGTATCACTTTTAATTCAAAAACGGTAGGCCGTAGAAAGTCTACATGAGTTATAGTTGTGCTCCTCCCTTTTCTGTTAAAATCAAATGTTTCACAAGGGATATTTATTCGTTCTTTGCAGCTAATCAATATTCATTAATTTCAATGCAGGTCGAAGTAATGTCATTAATTGCAATGAAAAATGGAGGGCCTTTTTTAATAGCAAATCTAACCGTAAAATTGTAATTAATATACATATATTAATTACTGTATTGTGGGCTATCCACAAACTTTTTACAGATTTTCGCGTACCTCATAAAGTACGCATACAACTGATTGAGAATCAGAATCAATGATTTCGAAAAAAACGTTAGGCTTACTGATATCTTATTTATTTTACTCAATTAGTTAAAAAAAAAAGAGTATCAAGAAGAAAAATAAGCAATAAAGAATAATCATAGGTAATAGAGAAGAGATCGTTTCAAATCAATTTCAAAATTGAACTTTCTTGAATAGGTACGGTAAAAATCTTCAACAATCTTGTAACTTGTTTGGAGCAAAAATGCATCTTTGATTTTAGCTCTCTTCAGCATTCGTTGCACAACCACACAAATGTACTTGGCATGCCAGGGAGTCGTTAGTTGTCACCACTGATAAGTATTTTTTCGAAGTCATATAAACGTCTCTCCAGAATTGCTGCTGTTCTGTTTTCAATTTGAAAGCCAAAAATTACACATCACAGTTTCTCACAAATCGCACGAGTCCGATTGTTAAACCATTCCAAATGATTGGGTTACAACATTGGATGTTACCACAGCAAACACGCAAAGAGCAAACGCCAGCAGTGCGGAATAACTAATTGAATTTCTCATCACCGCCCACCCTATTAGTTATTTGGGTGTGACTTCAACTGTGACCAGACCTAATGACCTTAGTCACGCAGTGACTTTTAAACATTCTTGAAAGAAGCTAGACTTTTCTCGTACTTTATAATCGTTCTAGAAATATACTTGCGCATTTTACTGAAATAGCATAAGCTCTTCTCAACTTAACGTGAAAAAATTTCAAGTTATTTGAAACACTTTTTAAGTTTTTTTTTTGTAAAAAAGTTTTCTGAAAAGTATTCTTTTTTAAGAAAATCAACGTCATCTACAGAAGATCTCAAGTAGTTTGGAGCACTAACAAGCTTGAATTTTAAGAAAATCTTGAGAGTAAAAATCTGGAGATTTTCTTCTAAGCACATTCTACAGTAAATCTAGAGATATGAAGTCTAAATTTTCTTTGAAGATAGGCTTGAGGAGTGTTCCAAGTGATTTAGTATTTCCTGAAATGTATTTAAAAAAAAAAAAAATATTTCTGTCCTTTCTTGTGGACTGTTTGAAAAAAACTCAACAAATTAATGTTATCTCACGATTTTGAAGGTGAAAGCTCGATTTAAATGTCTTTGAACTTATTTCCAAATTTACTAAAGTCGAACTACTGACGTCTTATATCGAATATGAATTCTCAACCAAAATTCAATATATTATTTTTCTAAATTAGTAAGAATATAAGTGTAGTATGCAATACACCGCCAACTCGGTTATTTCTATCCATGGACTGCAGTTTCGTGCTTATTATGCACTCATCAGCATGGAATACAAAAGTAACCGAGTTGGAAGCAAAAATCCTCTTATAGAGCAAAGAGAACCAAAAAAAAAACTGGTAGCTAATGTGAAATCCCGATTTGACCCAGCCTTATACTTTTTAAAGACTCAAAATAACATCGCCAACTATACGAATACAATGCCCTCAAAAATAGAAATAAAAGCAGAAAAAGAGATGATATAGTAGGGGGGGGGAGTGAAAGAAGTATCAATTTTAATTGGAATACAGCTAATTGATCATGACTGTCCTATCAAAGACCACTTGTATTTCACCTTTCTTTTTTATGTTGCTGAAGAAAAAACTCATCAAAAAAGAAACTTGATTTTTGAAGCAAAGTGGCATTATCCCATACATGAATCATTTTCTTACCTATAACCATCGAGCAGAGGTAAAACCACTTCCTTATTGCCAGAGCAGTCTGTGCGAATTCCACGCAAAATGACACAAGCTTATATTAGTAACAGGAGAAGTTTTTGCGTTGGAAACGCCGTGAGTCTCGTGCTGACACAATGACCTTGGGCGTTGCGTTTTCTCTGTCTTCTTCGTTTTCTCTCTTGCTTGGGCAGAAGTGCAATTTTTATTGCTTCCTCGTTCTTTTCTTGGACGGGGCTGCTGTAAATCCGCCATCAAAAGGATATGTTTCACGTGTTACTACCTTATTGTCGCAGTTTATGTTGAAAAATTGCACAGTTTCTAAATGGAAAGTGAGAAGTTATGATCTCAAAGGGCAATTGTTGCGAAAAAGGCTCGATGGATCAGGAGATGATAGAAAATTAAGAAGATGTATGCATTTTCAACACGTAAAATACGTTGTAATAACTGGCTGGTTTAAACATTTGGGAGCCCACAGCAATGTTTTATCGTGGGCCCCTCTGTCAAACGTAAATATGTTTTCATCAGCAATTTTAGAACTAATTTGGAGCCCTTAGGTTATGAGGCCCCTTGCAATTTCGACATGGTAAATCCGACACTGAGTAATAGCGGTTATTCGAACGACACTTGATTTGCCATCAACAACTGACAGAACAATTTTTTGCGAGAACAAAAAAAAAAAAAAAAGGGGGGGGGGGGACAGGGACTTTAGTTCTATCTGCATGGGCGCTGTGTTAGAGGATCAGGCCATTCAATCCCTCAAAGTAATTCAACCCTCCGTTTTAAGTCATCATGCCAATCCTAGTATGGTCATTTATATTCATGTTAGCACATGTTCCCCCCCCCCCTAACCCACACACAGGGTAATTTTTGAATGTAGTAGTGCTGGTGTCCATTGCATGGCCTAACTATGATGATCTTTGGACCAGGGCTTCAGCCTCTATTCAATCCCTCCCCCTTCGCCTCTCCTCTAACATACAACTCGACTTAAGGTTAATTCCGTATTTTATTTACTTGTTTCTCTTTTTCTTCTTTTTTGCAGATACTAGTTCTGTACTTCAGAACCAGAACAACGTAAGTCCAAAAATGGCAGTTTTCACTTTATTTTTGCATTAAATGTAGATTCTTATTCCGTATCGACCCATGTGAACGTTATTCCAGAAAAGAAATTAATTCATTATTATTTAGCAGTGTTTAAGGATGCGAGTCTCATCCTTTGCATGCATCTACTGAAAAGTGACGAAAATGGACTTACTTTAGTCTGGTTCTGAGGTACAGAATTGAAACTTTAAAATGAGGAGTGTTTCGATGAACTTATAACAATGCTTTACAGAAATTGTTCAAAAAACAGTAATAAAAGTATTCCAGTAATACTAATGGTAGCAATTTTTGGTACTTTCTGACATAAGAACGGGGGGCCAAGGCCGTGGGCCCGTATGATAGTCAGACTTTGTCCACCGGAACGCTATGTAAATTCTAGTTGCACTGATACGCATGCGATTACGGTTAAAAGCTATTCTTCCTTTGTCCAAGCAATATTTATATTTGAATTGATACTTGAAATACGTAAATACAAAATACACACATCTGCTCCCTTTTTCCTATTCACTAATTAAATTCTGAAGGTGTTTCATCGCCACTTGGATTTCGCTCTTGAAACTATAATGTCTTTTCGCGTTGCTGTTACAAATGAAATAAAAAAAAAAAATATGTGTGTCACACGTGTTGCACTTCTGAAAGATTTTTCCTACTTGCAGTGAGAAGGCAATGTAATTCGTTATGCAGGCAGGGGAAACAGTTCTTGCAACAATTGGAAACGAACGGAATCTTGAAAGCCATTGAGCATTTAAAAATATAACTAGAGCACTTAAAGTTGAAAGTCATCAAGAAGATTGCAATCGCGTTTAAAAACGGAACAGCAGTTGGTGTGAAAAACAAATTTATTTTCTGAAATAAGATATTAGGATTCAAGTGGGAGAAATCTCAATAGTTATTAGAGTGTTTACCAGGCAGGAACCACATGCTCTCACTGCATACCTTTTAAGTTCTATCTTAAAAAACGCTGATTCTGCCCAGAAAATTTATGGTAAAAAGCGCCGAATATAAAGTACCTTTTGTTTTTACCTAAAACAGGTACATACTAGTTTTGTCACATAGAACCGACATATTTAAATACGAAAAGCTAAGGTCATTATCATTTAAGGCCCCTGATGACGATAAAATCAATATCTAGCGACATTTTAGCATCCAACGTAAAAAGAAAAAAAAACAGCGGGGTTGGTCTCATTGGTCTAGATGATTTTACTTAGATCTCCTATCTAATTTTAAAGTAGTGCCAAGGGACAAAGTTTAGTCACTTTTATTTCATGCTCAAGTTTTACATTCAACTCTGGAAAAATAACTTAATTTGTCGCATAATTTTGACTGAGAACACTTTCTGGATATTCTTGGCACTATATTCCATATTAAGAAATTTAAACACCGTGGTCCATATATCTGTTGAACGTTGAGGCCACCTGGTACAGTGCAATCAAAAAAAGTGCTCTAGAGTGTAGAGTTACAACCGCACATCTTTTCTGCCGTTGCATATGCTATAGGCTACTGTACATTGAGGCTGTACACTATATAAGCGAAGTACGAAATAGCAAAAGATGGATGTTTTGATTTTAAAAACCACGTAGCTAAAATCTTTATACACTGCTGTTGTTGTTGTTGTTGTTGCATGCCCCCGTTGGTCAGCGGTGCTAGACCAGGTCCATGATGTTGTACACCCTAAGGAAATCTAACACCAGCAAAGGATCGTCCGCCAAATCCTGTCTGGTAAGTCCCAGGCACTCAAGGATGTGGAGAGGAGATGCCTCTTGAACAGAACAGTTGGTACATGTTTGAAATCTCTTAGCACCCCCAATGAATTTCATAGTTTTAAGATGACCACTACGAAGGCGGGCAAGAGTGGTTTGCTCCTGTTTATTGAATTCTTGAGCCAGGGAACCTCCAGGACGAGGATTATACACTGCTAAAACTACAGGTTGCTCAGGGCAACTTTTAAGGGTGAAAAGTTGTAGCACCAGCTGCACGCCCTGAAGAGTGCCCCTTGAGGTCTTTTTAATCACTTAAATATTGTATTTTCCTGCTATAAAATTGCACCACTATTATTAAAATAATTCATTTTGCATACCATTTCGAGCGTTTCTGATGCGGCTCAAAGGTACTTTAAATGGCAGGATAACTCTCCACCAGGCTAGAAATTCATTAAAATTTACTAAGTGATAACTATTTCTTAATTTCGGATAGCTGTACAATAGCTTAAGTAGTATTTCTTCCATTTTTACCAACAAATACATTAAAACAATCGAAATACCAGTGGGATTGTTTGAAATAGAGAAACTTTTGCTCTAACTTTCCCGGAATGATTGCAATTAAGTTTATGTGTATAATTTATTCTGATTTAAGAACATTCTTGTTCGTCGCTAAAGCGATTTTATTGGACACAAAGTTATTCAAGTGAAGTCGATCAAATTATCTGTAAAATACTGATTAGCCTTTTACGTAATGTTTTTGCTGATTAAAAGCGTAAAAAGATGAGACCGCGCAAACTGAATTCCTAGTACATCTCCTAGTTCAACACTCAGTGGTTATCGGAGGGAAGAGGCTTCAGTCAGACCTAGGGAGAGAAGGCAAATCCCCCTTTGCTTTGAAAACTGAATGTATTTATGTAAAAATGGGCTTTGCTTTTTATTAAAATTTGCATTGATAAAATTTGCGTTGTAAATTTCCCCTTGCCATATTGTAGGAAAAATTCTAAATGACGGGTCTGGCTTCAGACAGACATACAGGCTTGCAAAGATTTCAACAGTATGGATGCACATCATTGCACCAACCATTGAGTCCCCTTACCGAGCATTACCTCGCAAAAAATATACCCACCTCTCCAGACATAAAAATATTCACGCTCTGCAGCGACAGAGCATACCCTTCAATGTACTGGCAACACATAGCCCCTATTAAAACACAATGAGACGCCTTTTGCTGCTAGTCAATAAAATTCACTTATAGGGACTGGGACTCGTGAATGCCCTATTGTAAACGGATCGTTGAACAAGCACAAACGAGTGAGGAATACATACTTTTCGCCTTTTCAATATAGAGACCTGCAATTGATCCCCCACGCGATAAGGAGTCTTCACTGCGTTTAATATTGTACGGGGGAAAAAATGTACTTAACTTGGTTGAGATCGTTGATAAAATAAGAGATGACTTTTGAAATAGAGCTGGATTTTTTTTTTTTTTTTTTTTCATTTTACGAAAATGTATTGTGCTTCCTTCGCAACCTGGTGGTCTCGGTGGAAAGCGTGTTTTATTCGAAATGTAGTGAGACGAATAATAGATTTTCTTACACTTTTTTTTTTTTTGATAGAAATAGTGACGTGATTGAAAAAAAAAATATTTCAAAGAATATTTTACCATATTGCTGATGAGAAGATTTAGTTTTTCTTATCGATACCTGATGAAAATCAATTTTGATGACAAGTCAGCAGTCGATACCTTTTTAGACAAAACGATCTCACAGATCATTTCGTGGCAATATTTTTTTTTTTTGACTTTGAATGAATAGCTGTTCTTCCTTTCAACTGCAAGTCAGTATTCGTGTGAATCGAGTATATCAATAACCGATGACGACTGTTAAATGAACGTTGCAATAGTAGGAAGCTTCGAATGGGATTTGTTTTTAAAAAGAGTTGTTTCTGTTGTCTTGGGTGTCAGCTAATCTTGCAACTTGAAGTGCGTTGCTTCACTTTTCCAGCAGTACCGTCGTTTGGTGTGAAGTCCGACTTCCACAGTACACATATGCCATAGGGATCTATTTAGAAGGTAGGCAGTAATTTACAGCATAACAGCATATTCACACATAGAAAGGATAAGAACAACAGAGAGAAAATGCACGAAAGCCAGGGCCGAGATTTGAACTCTGTACCTCCTTATCCGTAGTCGGAATTCTCTGACCTCTAGAGTTATTTTGCCTCAATAAAATGTCACTACACAGATATTATCCAACTTCGCAGAGATGGCCTATGACTCCTCCTTTTTTCAGGATTGTCCGTTTTTAGGAAGGGGTGATACGCAGATGAAAATTGAGGAATGGGATTCACAATTGCGGCATTGGTTATAGAGCTTGAATACGTCACCTTGCTTACATTTAATTGGTCTCTCAATTTGAGAAATTAGCCAAAGAGGAAAACATTTTAATTTTTGCACAATCGAGAAAGATTTCTCATTGGATACAAGAAAGTAGGTAGGTCTTGGTTTTATATATTTCCGCAGCAATTGGCCCTTGACTGCAACGCCTCCAACTGTTCATTTAAATTTAAAAACAAAATGGTAACATAAGGGTTGCAATAAAGAAAGCAAAGACTTCCTCGCCAAATGCAGTTGTGGCTGCATTAAATAGTGGAAGTGAGTGCAATAAATGTTACAGACGATAAATTTCAAATGGTTTGCTGTAAAGCTCGAAGAATTATTTAATGTTTCATAAAATTTATCACTTCGCCAAAATGTCGCTTAACTTGCAAATATGGCACACTGGAGTTTCTTCCATCTCTACCTATTTTAAGGAATGGACTCGTTTTCTCATTTGATTGACACCGGCCAACTCGTCGCGGTTGAATAATACTTTCCTTTATAAAGTTTACATGTATTGTTGAAGATGAGAAAGAGTAATATAGTTCCTAGCGCTATGGTACCAATCCAATATATTTTAATTCGTTTAAATCGGGGAATTCGACCGGCACCAGTTCGTGTAAAAGTTTGGTCGGTGATTTTTTCCAACAACCTGTAAAATTCCGTGTTCAATTAACCTGTTAACCGGGGAATTAACTATTGCTCAATTCGTTTCACAATGGGGACCTGTTTTTCGCAGCAATAAGTAATATCACACCTCAAATAATAAATCACACCTCAGTAAGTAATATCATACCTCAAATAGTAACCAAAAAGTACTTAAGTCATAAATTTATTACTAATAAAATTATATAAAACACTGAAATTCACAATAAGAATATTCAAATCAGAAAGTTATTACTAACATGTAAGATACTGAAATGCAGACTAAAATGAATCCAAATTGTGGCAGCTCGAAGTATAGATCATGCAGCGCCCGTTTTCACGTTAATAGCGCTCAAGTTGCAGATCACAAGAACAGGAAAATTCATGACGCATTGACAATATGATGGCATATATATAACCACTCTAAGATTTAATAGATAAGAACAACGTAGAACGTGATGCGTTCAATATATAACGATTAATTTCCATGACGAAAAATTTCGTCATGCCCATTGCTGCAGGCTTTTATGTATGACGAAATATTTCGTCATACCCAGTTAACATGTTAATAAGTAAATAAAATAATAATAACAAATAAATAAATATAAATAAAGTTGTAAATAATTCAAACAGTCATAAAATACATTCGAAATTTCGTAATCGTTTGGCACTTTTTAAAGTAAACTCATGTTTGTGAAAATTGCAACACCATGAAGGAATCGTCATAATTGAATGAAATTTAATACACAGCTGAGTGATAGTGGTACAAATAAATGATTAAACTTAGAAAGCCAACAAACAAAAAATATTGAAATTAGTATTTTGTGTAGCCTCCACGCGCTGCAATAACTGCTGCTACGCGACGTGACATGGAGTCAAACAAATTTTTAATGTCTGCCTGATCAAGAGCATTCCATACTGTTTGTTTGCGTACCCAAAGTTCGTAGGTAGAAGCAACAGGACGAGGATCACAAGCGAGACGCCGACCAACGAAATCCCAGACATGTGCAATCGGCAATATATCGGGGAAATACGCTGGCCAGGGAAGAAGCTGTTCCTGCTGCGATGCAAGGAAGAATTGAACAGTCCTAGCGACATGAGGGCGGGCATTATCCTGCTGAAATGCACTGCCAGGCAAGATTTGAAGGAAGCTGACAGTTTGGGGCTGTAGAACTTCATTACCTTCTGTACCGGTTGCTGTTCAGGTTACCCACAATTCGTAGCAATTGTGATCGTCCGTGATATAATATGGAACCCCAGACTATGACTCCAGGTGTTCGTCCACTGTGACGTTCGATAATGCACTCTGGAAGGTGGCGTTCACCGGCATAGCGTCGAACGCGAATGAAGCCATCAACCACAAATGCCATGGTACCACAAATTAAAGTGGGATTCGTCGGAAAGCACAACATACTGCTGATCAGCACGCCAGTCCTTATGTTGATTGGCCCATTGTAGCCGCAGGCGACAATGATTTGGCGTAAGGGAAATCCGGTATGATGGAGTCCTTGCGCGCAGTCCACGTCGCAGCAGACATCAAACGAATTGATGAAGCACACAATGAAACATTTGTAGCTGTTGACCACTGTGCTGCCAGTTGTCTAGAAGAAACTATACGGTCCATCAGCGCAATGCGGATCAGGTGTCTATCATCGCGCGCTGACGTCACATTTCGGGGTTCATTCCCGGATTTCCGAGTTGTTCGACTCGTCCGTCCACTGCTTCCAAACACGCATTACTGTGCTGCTGTTACGTTGCACACGAGAGGCTGCTTCACGATAAGACAATCCAGCTTCACGAAGGCCGATGATCCTCCCCCGTTCAAACTCCTTAAGCTGTTAAACCTCGCTTTTTGTCGCCGAAGAGGCATAAACAACGTCTCCGCTAACGTTTATCACAAGCAGATTACCACCTATAACCATACACGCCTTGCTGCAGCAGTCTAATTATTCGGATAAATCCGGCCTTTACAGGGCTCAGCGTACGCATGCGCTACAAGTCTAAAATTCTAATCAGTTGCATATCATACCCTACTTTGCATTTGCTGAAAATTTCAGCCCATTCGCGCAAGTCCTTCATGGTGTTGAAACATGAGTTTAGATCAAACCACATCAAAGAAGTAACATCCTCTGACATAAGGGCACATAAAAGATTCATCCGTACCGCTTAAAATTCCCCTGAACAGCTTCCCCGAAATCAATCGCTTAGAAGTCTTTATTATTCATACCCTCCTCGTAACTACATTAGCATCCCCAGATTATCTTAAATAACACTCAAAAGTAAACATTGCGAAAGATCCTTTCTTTAACAGCACCGCCCTACCCCAATTCTCCCGTTTTTATAATAGCTTAATGAAGCACGAATGATTCTTAATACCCCTATAAATTTGAGCCAAGCACAGAATTGTCCATTCCTAATTCAGGCAAAAGAAGTTCACCAAAATGAGACCGCGCTGCAAAAATTGGAGGGTCTGCGATTCCCTTCTTTTTCACTCTTTTAATGGAAAAAAGAAGCACAGAAGAAAAGTCTAATGACTTTATCACGCACTTGATTGTTACTGGGAACAAAGTGCCTTTTACAGCCCTGAGTCACGATTTCGGTCCCTTTTCGGTTTTTATTCTCGTGTTTGCTCACACAGGTTGGGGAATTATTACTAAACACATTAAAGCGCTTCACCGGTCATTGCACGCTCCCCGCTTATATGTATACCCGATTTAAAAGTGAAGACGCAAACATTAACAAAAGCCTGGTTTCCTGTTAACTGAGACTCTTGCGGTTTGAATCTATTTAAATGTTAATAGTGGAACAGAAAGAGGGAACAGAAATGTCAGTTCCTCTTTCCTGTTCCGCTAATTTTTGTTACTGCAACTTCTTAGAACGTAAATTTTTATCACGATTCAATGATATTCTGTGGAGTTTTGCTGTTAGGTTCTAATAATTTTTAACACATTTCTAACTAATAGAGAAATGGAGGCCACGGGACGATACTCTGACCTCCCAAAAATATCCTAGCCGACAATCTGACAGTTCGGCAAATTTGGAGTCATCATTGCAATATTGCTATTTTTAAATAACGGTATCGTTTTTCGTTCCCCACGTTTTATTATTCGGCAATATTTGGAATTACATTCGGAATATTGTGACTGTCTCCCTTCCCAAAAGTTGAAGTTTGGGCGTCCACGCTAGTGGCAGCAGCCGAAAGAAAAGAAAAGCAAGAAAAAAAAATCTATGACCCGTAATGACGTAAATAAATGGGACTGTATTTCGTACACTGCTTTTGGCAATGGATCACTATTTGTAAGTGCTTGAATTGATTGATAAAATATTGAGCAAGGTAAACCAATTCGCATGCGAATCTTTAAAACTACAACTTTAACGCTTAGCAAAAGCGCAGGAAAATTACAGATCAGTCTCTCTGTTGCCAGATGATTAAAATATAATTGTTTTTAAATCAAAAGTGGTCACTTTCGCAGACTAAGGGCCGAATTCAAGTGAAACACGGACGATCGCAACTCACAAATGCAATTGCAAATTCCCAAATTTGGATTCAGGTGAAACGTTACAATCGCTACGAGATGCGATTCTATCGTAATTCAACTTCTAGTAGCGATTGCAATTTTGGTCTTTTGCGATTTCCTCGAAGCGATTGCAACGGTGTTTCACTTGAATTCGGCCCTAACAGACTCCAACTCACAAATTTATTACAATAAAAACAAGCATGTGGTTGACTTGTTTCATAAAATTGAGTGGTTTGAAGGAGCTAAAGATTGTCAATGTTAGAAGTCAACTTAACAGAGCAGCACCGTAAATTATTTAAATTATTCGTAGATTCAGGATGAAAAAACGGTTCAAAAGAATTTTTTTTCAAAATGTTAAGTCTAACTTAAAGCTGCTCTTCACTGAGAGTCTAGAAGATTCAGATCCACTGTTAATTTACAGGAAAAGTTGGTACAAGGCTTTGCAACTTCATTTTTAGTTTCGACCCCGATTTTTTTTCTGATTGTTTTTCAAGATTAAATCTGTATCTTGAATGTATTCCTGTTTTGAAATTACCCTGAATTTTTAAAAATCGAAAAATGCAAATGTAAAACAACTAACACATTCAAGGTACAGATTTCGGCTTGAAAAATACTCAGAAGAAAATCGGAGTTGAAAACTTAAAAGGAAATTGGAAAACCTTGTTCCAACTTTTCCATAGGTTAACAGTGAATCAGAAGCTTCAAATTCTCAGTGAAGAGCAGCCTTATGCCTTAACGACTGATTTTGTTGGACATGAAGAATTGTTCTTTTAATTACAGATCATAGATTGTTAGGAAAACTTTTTATCGCCCAATTGTTCTGAATCTTCAAAACGCCGCCAGCTCATTCATCAAAGAATTTTTCAATTTGGTTCATGCTACACCCTCGGCTTATTCACACAATCAAAACAAATCACTCCCAAAAGTCAAATAAGCAAACAGACCAGCCCCTTTTTACCAATGCAATCGATAGATCTGCGAAATGTTTTCAATATAACAGATGCTAAACGCTGCATCTTCCTTTCTTCAGAGAATCGGAAGAGCGCCAGTACCATCGATAAGCATATCGATAAAAGTCTTCAGATGCTGCATCGATAAGTACTATTTTTCTTTTCGTTCTAAAAGGGGCGGAATAACACTTAACACAAAAGGTGTCAGAGGGTCGTCCCTGATGATTCGATGTCAGATTGCCCGAGACAGATACTGCCTCTTGTTGAATGATGGTCCCTTTCAACCATATGGCCGTTGGTGGCAGACCGGGTCCTCCTCACCATCTGCGAATCACTGGAAAAATAGTCACGAGATTCGTGGCAGTGATAAGGTGACTAACGGCAGTCACGAGAGATGCTTCTTCTTCCCAATTTCTTCTTTCTAATTTTGTGTTTACGGGAGGTGGTGGAAGGTATGAAAAGAGCGAAATTCAGAAGTCACCGACTTGATGGTATCTCAGTTGGCTTCTGCTTTTGCAAAGGAGGGGTGGCGTTTTAAGTAATGGGGATCAGTCTTTGTTGAGGTTGTAAAAAGTCTTGGCTTTTTTTTTCTGCCTTCATGGGTGGATAAACTGTTTCGGAGATGATAAAGTTTTTTATGTTTTGTTATTGTTATTATGACTGTGGTGGAGTTGCGAAACCTATTTTCTGGTTAGTACCTCATAACTCTCCTTCACATGAACAGTTGAAGCAATAAAGTTAAGTCGAGAAGATTTTGCTCAAAGTTAGCTAAAAAGTCCCTTCAAAAAATATTTTGCCATAAATTCAGTCTCTTAATTGAAGGCTTTGTTTCGAAAACCAGTCAAGTGCCAAGCTTTTTCGAAAAAGCATTTTCAGTATCCCATTAAAATTTTGCGATCATATAATATTTTGAACAAAAATTATACACTGAGCTTCCATCAGTTCAAAATTGCGAAGCGAAAACTTGGACAGTCATGTAGAGATTACGGGCTGTTTGTGGATAACTCTTTCATGATTTGTCATTAAAAGAACAACCTCAAAAAGATAGAACTAAAATATTTCCTAGAAATATTGAACAAAACTACTGGTTATTTTTCGAACTTATGATTTAGCTTAACAATCGTAATCGCTTCTTAAGTATTATACAGGGTTATTCTAAATGATGGACCCCTTTTAAAAAATTCATATTTATTAAAGTTTTCAACGAAAATTAACATTCTTTATATCAACGGAAAGAGGAGATTTGAAATTTTTTTTTCATATACAATCATAAATGTTCAATGTGTCCGGTGCCCACCGCGTGCTGTACGACAAACATGAGTGCGGTAACCGAATTCTTCTCACACACGGCGAAGTGTATCTACCGTAACGGAGTGAACGGTGGCAGTCTTTTGAAACTGCTTAAACCAACGACTTATGCTTTTTTTAGTTGGGGCTTTAATTCCAAATTTGGCACGAAATGCCCGCTGCACTAAAATTTGTGCCCCTTTTTTTACAAACTGAAGAACGCAGAAAACTTTTTGGTCCACGGTCGCCATTTTCCTCAGCTGCGCCAGTAAATCAAATTATAATCTAATCCGGTGCAAACTCTACTGGTGCGCCCTTTTTTTGCAGCTTCAGGAAAAAAATTTTGCACTAAAAAAATTTGAAATTTCATCTTTCCATTGCAATAAAGATTGTTCATTTCGGATTTGTACTTTAATAAATATGAATTTTTAAAAAGGGGTCCATCATTTAGAATAACCCTGTATTATAGTGCGATACACAATGTTCGGCTTCACATAACTTACTACTATATCGATTCATCGTATTTGCGAAATCCGAAGATTCCTGAGATTCCATTAGTGACTGTATAGGCGAAGACTTTTCGGGACTATCACGAAGAGATAATTTGCCAATTGTGGAAAAATTATATCAAGAATTGTCAATAAAAAAAAAGACAATCTCAAAGAAATCGAGTTGAAATATTCCCCTTACATATCACCGAACAAAACAAGATTATTTCTAAATCTTAATTGACATTTGGTTTAATGATACACGTTTCTTAACCACTTCCCTTACGAATTTTTTTTTTGGAAAAAATTGCAAAAAAAAAAAAAAAGAAAAAGAAAAAAAAAAAAAAGAAAAAAAAAAAAAAACATTTTTTTTTTAAATTTAATTGTGAAATACAAGAAAATGAAGCAATACAAATAAAATATGTAGTTTTCAAGTTGAATTTTTAATTATTTACAGGCGTAAAATCAATTAGTTTCACCCGAGTTTTCTCGGGATAATAATTACCTGCAACTCATACGAGCCCGAGATAACTCGGGATAATCAGGCAAGCGGTTAATTGTCATATTATATATGATACAATGTTCGGTTTCTTATAACTTACTACTATCTCGTTTTTTCCGTATGCGCGAGATCCGAAGATTCCTACGATTCTATTATTGACTGAAAAGGTAAAGACTATGTGGGACAATCACGAGGAGATGATTAACTCTTTGTGGAAAAATTGTTTCAAGATTTGCCATTAAAAGGAAGACAATCTCGAGAAGATCTTGTAGAAATATTCCCCTGAATCATCAGGACAAAACAACTGGTTATTTTTAATCTTAATTATCCTTTGTTTAAGGTATTCTAATCATTTCTTAATTATTAAATTAATAATGTAAGAATAATATAGTGTGATAAACTGTTCGGTTTCTCCATAACTCACTATCACTTCATCCGTATCAGGTGGAATCCGAAGATTCCTGAGATTCCATTAGTGACGCGATGCATAGGCGAAGACTCTGCGGGACAATCACTAGGAGATGATTTGCTCTTTGAGGAAAAATTGTTCCATAATTTGTCATAAAAAAAAAGAACTATCTCAAAAAGATGTAATTGAAATATTCCCATAAAATATAATCGAACAAAACAACTGATTATTTCTTATTATTAAGTATCATAATAAATTGTAGCTTAATAATAGCACTCTTTTATATTTTAATTCATAATAATAATAACTAGTTTATTTATCGTAATCGTTTCTTAGTCATTATATTACGTTCGATAAAAAACTATATTCCGTTTATCATAACTTGCTAGCATCTTATCTGTATCTGCGGAATCCAAAGATTCCTGAGATTTCATTAGTATAGGCGAAGACTCTTCGGGACTATCACAAGATGATTTGCCTTTTGAAGAACAATTGCTTCATGATTTTCCATTGCCAAAAGGAACCAATAAGATTGAATTTAAATAATCCCCTGAAATATGATCAACCGAAACAACTTGCTACTTCTTAATTTAACTATCATGCAGTTTAATAATCGTATTTGTTTTTTTTATTTGTTATATTATTTTAATTAGGTACAATGTTCGGTTTCTCATAACTCACTAACATTTCAACACTTCAACCGTATCTGGTGGAATCCGAGGATTCCTGAGATTTCATTAGTGACGCGGAACATAGGCGAAGACTCTGCGGGATAATCACTAGGAGATGATTTGCTCTTAGAAGAAAAATTATTTCATGGTTTGTCTTCAAAAAAGAATTGTACCGAAAAGATTGAATTGAAATAGTACTCTAAAATATAATCAAACAAAACAACTGATTATTTTTTAATCTTAATTACTATTTATTACAATAAACGAAATCGTTTTTCGATTATTATATCATACTGTGCTAACCAATGTTCGATTTCTCATAACTCACTAACATCTCATCCGTATCTAGTGGAATCCGAAGACTCCTGAGATTCCATTAGTGACTGACGGTGCATAGGCGAAGACTCTGCGGGATAATCACTAGGAGATGATTTGCTCTTAGAAGAAAAATTATTTCATGGTTTGTCTTCAAAAAAAGATTGTACCGAAAAAATTGAATCGAAATAGTACTCTAAAATATAATCAAACAAAACAACTGATTATTTTTTTAATTTTAATTACGATTTATTACAATAATTGAAATCGTTTTTCGATTATTATATCATACTGTGCTACCCAATGTTCGATTTCTCATAACTCACTAACATCTCATCCGTATTTGGTGGAATACGAAGATTCCTGAGATTCCATTAGTGACTGACGGTGCATAGGCGAAGACTCTGCTGGACAATCACGAGGATATGATTTGCTCTTTGAAGAAAAATTGCTTTATGATTTGTCAAACACCAAAAGATTGAATTGAAATATTCCTCTAAAATATAATCGAACACAACAATTGATTATTTCTGAATCTTAATTGCCATTTCTTTTAATAACTGTATTCGTTTGTTAATTATTGTATTATACTGCGCTACAATGTTCGGTTTGTCATAACTCACTAACATCTCATCCGTATCTGGTGGAATCCGAGGATTCCAGAGATTCCATTAGTGAGTGACGGTGCATAGGCGAAGACTCTGCGGGACAATCACGAGGAGATGATTTGCTCTTTGTGGATTTTGACGGGTCACCTTTCAGTGGCGCGTCAAACACTCAACCTCTGTTTTCCCACGAAGGAAAACTCTAATACATGCTAACCTTTCGGGAAAAACTTTGAAATGACGAACACGTCTGTAGAAACACGCCGGCCACCAGTCTTCCTCTGCTGGGGGAGAGGTGTACTCATTGCAGAGAGACCGATTTTATTTGTGAGGATTCTCCAAAAGATATCAAGTTTTTCAAAAGAAGGGGCCTGGGGGTGCTAGATGCTAATAATCTTCTCGAACATATTCTGTAATCCAGAGTTTTACTTGAAAATTTTGAAACCACTTCAAACTAAATACTACAATCGTTCTGGTTATATTTGATTTACAGGTTTTTCTTTTTAAACATCCCGCGCCCAATTTTAATTGCTCTATTTTAGTCGTTTAGCATCAAAACTTGCTAAGTCCCTTTCTCAAAATTCATAGTTACAAATGCAGAACTATGGCCATTTAAGCCATTGGTAAAGGAGCTTTTAAACTTACATTTACGAAAATAAAAGTATTTCTCATAAAAAAAAAATGGGTTTTAACTCAAAACGACTCTCTTAATCTATTGACGCAAAGAGTTATCCTGCCACTTTTGGTAATTTAGATCAAAATGAGAAATACAATAAAATAACATTTCATTTTGAAAAGTAATGCAACTTTGAGGCAGAAAAATAAAATTTCGAAACGTTTGATAACTCCCCTCATTAGTTTCACTAAGCCATAAGATCTTCATAACTTATGATATTGCATAGAATGTAATTATGTAAGATGATGCAGTTCGACAACGTTTCAAAAGTGGCTTCCAAACAGACAATACTTGAGGCTACAGTAGGATGTGTACAGTGTTGCCAACTATTTTTCTTTTTTTTCAAACTAAGAAGCTGAAAACGGATTTTGTAGGCTCACCTGCAGAGAGCTGCATTGGGTCTTCTGATTTCTGCAAGAAAAATGATTTTAAAACTTTGAAGTGGAGCAGTGGCGTGGCTAGGGTGTGGTAGAAGTGGTTCTTGCCACGGGTTCAGCAGGCAAGGGTGTGGGTTTTGACCGATTAAAAGAGAAAGTTAAGGGAAATTTTTTGTTTCAAAATTATATTAGTAGAATAATATTAACCTTTTAGATCCGGGCTGTTCATATAGAATTTTTTCTTTCGACCCAGGTAGTACGACAGTTGAACCACAGATTTCTTTTCCATTGAAAAGGGAAGTTATAAACTCGTACCAGACGTATGAAACCTTGAAAAAATCCCCGACTCCAAAGGGTTCGAGCGAAAAGACTTATGGTACAACATGTGTACCGCTCGGTTCCTAAAGGTTAAAAGAAAAAAATTCGTAAGCTAGAGGAGAAAATTAACCATCTAATCAGCTGGAACAGTGAATAAGAACTTTTTAAGTAAGAGAAAATAATATAAAAGCTTCAGTATTCTCTTAACATTTTCCGAATAATCAAAAAAATTTGGGAGGTCACAGTGACCTTCTATAACCTCGCATAAAGGCGACCATGAGGGGGGGGGTCGCAATGTCTTAAGCTTACCACTGGCGCTGCCTCTACTAGGAACGCTACTGGAGTTGGAGTGATTATAAACTACGTGCTTCCTAGCTACCTTAACTATTTTTCTGAGATATAATGCTCATTTTCAAGGAGAAACACGAGTTCAAGTCTTTACATTGTTTAAGAGTTTTAAAAGAAATTAATCAAGTTATGTCCACACAAAGCCATGCGTGCTTCCACCGTAGCGTGCAACTACGCATTATCGAAATTAAGTAACCTTCAGAGCTTATTGTCGGACAATGTATTTTCTTGAAACTAGGAACAACCATTCATAGTGTTTTAGTGGGAAAAAAATCAGCAAGAGAAAATAGATTTTTATTGTTTTAAAGTTTTAAACACTGTATAGTCTTCTTCAAACAGACAAAAGGATATGCGTTAGAGACAAAAATAGGTGACTCTGAACTAGACATATGTAGAAGGGTGAATTCAATGTATCAGGGGCCTTTCTCGTTCTTTTTGAGCAATCTCGAATTGCCACTTGATTGAAATTGGCGTTCTACATCACTTTTTGAAGTTCAAAGCCATATTAACTTTGTCATGGGCAGAGACGAAGATTAACTGATGAAGAGCGTTTACTCTCTAAGGAAAGCAGGCTAGAAAAGAAAAAAAGGAGCTTAAAAAATCAGATAATATAATATTAATAGGTACAAATTTTCAGAAAACTGCAGATCAGTGTTTCAGAGTTTCAAGGAACATTTTTTTTCAATGCAAAAGAAGTGAGCCTATGGATGAAAAGACATAACTCTTATGCATGAAAAGACATCCGCCAAAAGCTTTTGTAGGATACCTTTTCATACATAAGCTTACTGCTTTTGCATAGAAGAAGTAATTTCTTGTTTTCCCGAAAGACGTGTCAACATTTTTCAGAAAATTTGTGCATATTAACCCTTATTTTTATGATCCCTTACTTCTGTTCCACTGGCCTACATAAGAATGAAAAGCGATATTCCATTTACACCGTCTTTAAAAACTATCCAAAACTAGACAATACAAAACAAATAAGATACAGAGGGATCTCGGTAACTTGATCATCCAAATTGACCGCGAAAATATGTCGACTTAAGCAGGTGTCAGCTTATCGAGGTTCCATAATTTCAACTATTGTAGCGTTTTCTGTATTGCTTATTTACAAGTGCTTACCATCCACGTTAGATAAATTATTTTTAGTTAATGATTTTCCATTCCTGTTTTTGTTTTAAAAGAATACAAAAAAATAAATAGGACAACTTTGAATACTTTATTAGGAATATATCCGTAATTTTTGAAAAAAGATAACTCCTTGTCAATGGTCTATTAAAGCGAAACACCTCGCTCACACTCCTGCCGATTTCCCCTGTGTGAGTACGTTTCTCCAACCCCTTTCTATACTTCGCAGCAACTTAACTTGGCCGTGACGTCACTACGGGCGGAGTCAATAAAAGCTCACAAGCAGTCAGTGATCTCCTCTTATTCGCCAAGTAGGCTGTGACGTTATATCTAGCTCGTTTTTCATAGGCTAACGTCACTCAAACGTCACGCTGACGTCATCCGCCCGTAGTGACGTCACTGCCAAGTTAAGTTGCTGCGAAGTATAGTCTTGGGACTGTACCAACAGCACAAACTGTAGTAGCTGACCCCTCTATGTAAAAGTTCTGAAAGAACTCTTTCTGAAAAAGCATGAATTAGCTGACCCATTAACCCCAAAATATTCGGAAATTGTCAGCGTGAAAGAGTATCGCTAGCAAAAATTGGGCTAAAGTAGCAAGAGGATGTCGAGTTATAGAAGTTCCAGTAAATTTATATTTAAATAGAGTGCTTTCCCCCAGTGAAATTAACATTGGACCAACGTTGAAAAAAAAAAAAAAGAAATGTCAACTTACCGCGAGGTGTAGTCCAGTTACCGAAGTTTGACTGTACCTTGATTTACGAAAACCTTGATTTTAACCCATTCATACCCAAGTTTTCTTTAACAATTTTTATCTGCTTAAAAATCTTACTTGGAATGGTTTACATACATTTTAGGCTTAAAATAGTTGGCCGTTGCCATATTTATTAAGTTATTTAACGTCCTGTTTATGGGATATTTTGCAGATATGTGAGCAAAATACGACCTTATTTGACTTTATTTTTGCGAAGTAACATTACAGAAGGCATCTGTGATCCATTTTAAGCAAATCATTTTAAAATAGTTTAATTTTATGAAAAATAAGTTCGCGAAAAAAAATTACTTTCTGTGGCTACCCATGCTGGATCGTTGCTTGACTGATTTGTCTGAAAATAGCAGTCAATAAATAAACTCTGATGTCCAAATAGTGGCTCCAACTGGTTTTCTCAAGAAGAAAGACAACTTAACTTGTGAAAAACAGCTTTAGTAAAAGGATATACCCATTACAGGTTTTTGTATGCAGTAACTAACAAGCGTCCCGTTTTCAGGACACTGGGCATAAATGTGTTAAAATGGTTACTTATTTCATTGAAGATCACTTACAGTATATCTGTGCAGCCAAGAATGACGAAAAAACTTAGAACTCTTGTGAGGAATATCAATAACGCGTTGGCTCTTCGCAGACGATAAATAAAAATGCAGCTCCAGACGATAATAAATTAATTTTAAGGCTAAACTCTGGCGCAATACACAAAATTCAGTCAAGCATCCAAGACTGAAGAATATAAAAGAAGTACAGAAGACTAACGTAAACCTTGACCTTAAATTGTTTGCTAAATTCATTGAAGATCACTTGCAGTCTATCTGCGAAGTCTAGAATGACGAAATAAGTTGTTAACGCTTGTAAAGAAGTCTATCAGTAACGCATTTGCTCGTCGCAGACGATAAATAAAATCATAGTACAGACGATATTTAATTTAGGGCTAAACTCTGACACAAAAAAAAAAGAAAAAAAAAAACCTGTCAAGCATCCGAGACTGAACACTATAATAGAGGATGCTTCGACTAACGAAAACCTTGATCTTAAAATGCTTACTATTTCATAGCAGATCACCCCTCATCCAGCTTTACCCTTTGACATGCTGAGGGGGAGGCGCAAACTCTGCAACAATCTCTAACATGACAGCCCCAAGGACTGGAAGGCAAGAAAGTTGAAGCGTTTGACCTAATCCATTTCTCATCCGCAGCTTCTTGACAACATTGCCACCAGTATATTACATGAAGAATCAAATAGAAGAGACATACCCAGGCAGGCAAAGGAAGGGAGGAGAGAAAAAAAGAAAAGAAAACCACCTTGTTGGCTGAAGAAATATTTCTCCTGCTTGCTTGCTTGCTCTCTCTTCCTTGTCTGGTTAGGAAGTAGACATGTTTTGTGAGAATGGGGTGATGAAATATTTCGGAAACTAGCTAATTTTTTGTGAAACATTTTAGTTTCAGCTAACTTATTGCTGTTTTTGATGGTAGTTGAGCTGGTTTAGCAAAAACAAAATTGGTAAATGGTGTTTCGTTATTATGAAATAAGAAAAAGAATTTTTTCATGTTAACTCCCTTCTGAAATTGAATACTTTTACCTAGAGTAGGGTCTGACCACCGAACAGACCAGCAAGGTTTCTTCCCAAGGGCCCCCGATTTTTATGAATACCCAAATAATTAAAATAGTAGTAAAACAATCGAGTCTAGTTTGGCCTTAGAGGTCTTCGATCCATGAACAAAGGAATTTGTCCTAGGGTCTCCAATATTTTAACCAGACCCTATGTAGGAGTAAATTTATGAGTAGTAGTGCTATAATTCTTATTCTTATTCAGCTAAAATTCATAACGTAGTTGGCAGGGAAAAAAAACATTTCTCCTGGCAAGGTTAAAAATGAACATCTAGACGTACAGAACTTTTTAACGTACTACAAAAACCACTCATTTCTAGCTAACTCTATTTTTGTTTCATATTAACTCAATTATACTTTAATTGCAATGTGTTTTGTTTGAAATTCTAGCATTTTATAATTTATGAGTCATAGCCGGCTGATGTACTAAAAAAGTGGGGGGTCAAGAAAAGTGGGGGGGGGGAGAGAGCGGTAGGAGGCAGCCCCTTTGAAGTTTTTTTTTTAATTTGGCTACATTATTGTATTTTAACTTTGATTAAATTACCTCTAAATTTCATATACATAAACATAAACAGAATATGGCCTCAAAAACCTACCAGGCTAGCTAACATGGACTTCCCTTTTACGTTTCAAAGTTCCATTCTTATGAAATAGCATTACAAAAGCCCAATTTTTAGAATTTTCAGCTTTTATTGTCGTGAACTAAATCAATACATTGAGTAAAAAATCATTTTTCACTCGATCATTACTTTTTAACCATGAAAAGTGAGGGGGCAAGGTCTCTTTACTCTTGAAAATGAGGGGGCGGTCGCCCCCTTGCCTCCCCCCCTGTACGAGCCGCCTATGTTATGAGTAAACCTCTAATCTCATTTTAGTATCGTGTAACTCTGAAAAGATGTGTGCATTTTTATTGCAAATTTTCACTATAAAGTGCGCACTAAATTGGCTATGCCAATGCAATACAGTCTGTTGTCTGTATTGTTTTGTAATTAATGATTTAAGCATATATGTCTGACTTCGAACGAATCCAGGTTTATATGGAATGGATTCTGAATCTCCTAAATCTTCAAAGTACTACGAAGGCAACATTCTTCAGAACGATCCTCGTCACCGTAGTGCAGAAATTATACTTTATGAAATACTTTTTCGAGTAAGAGTTGAAGTTTGAATTCGAGGAAAATGCGAAACAGCAAGGTGCGACGTATCATATCTTGAGCAATACTCATTTGAGAGAAAATGTAGAAAAGGTTATCCTTTAATTACAAATTTGGTTCCACGTGTAACAAAACTCAACATCGTATCCTGAGTGTGAACAATTTAGTTGTATATCCAACATAATTCAATCTGTAAATCATCTTAGTACAATCAAATATTCGAACAATTTTTAGAATGATCACTACCTTGATCATCACAATAATTACATCACTTACAATTTATACATCACTGCCGTGATGACAATAATTACATCACTTACAATTTATACATCACTGCCGTGATGTATAAATTATGCTTTAAAAAATAATTTCAGTAAAGTAGTGAAAATGTAATAATATAATTTATGTTTTTTAGCTTCTAAGTTTAAAAAAACAGTGCTTTAATTTTCTCTGTATTCTTTGCAGAAATATGTAAAGTATGAAAAAAATCTCGTGAGACAGCATTAAAAAGTAAGAGAAAATTTGGCTTTATTTTTCTTTTATTTCTTTCTTTGTTCATCTTGAACTAATTAATTACTTTTTAATGTGTATTTCTGCAGTCCATTTAAGTTCAGAAAATTCGAAGAAATATCCCTTGAATGACAGCAACAGCTTTTTTTTTACCACAACTATCAACACAAATTATGATTCATATCTTTAAATAAAAAAATTTTCAAAAAATATATAAATTTAAAAGATACAATTTTTTTTCTTAAAATAATGGGAAATTTTAAGTAAAACTTTAATACAAGCCGATTCTTTCAACCATTTCTCTCAAAGGGCTAGGGAAGCTTGAGCATCCCCTCAGAAATTTCAAAGGGTCCAAAAATGACAGGAAAACTGCTTAAAAACCCGTTTCCGCATTTTAATTCGATTTTAAAGATAATTTGTTCAATATAGTTTAGCACAACTGTGTTACTATGGATTTTTATGCTAATTTTGCAAAGTGATAAGTCTTTTTCTATGACAAACCACCCTTATTTGCTGAGAATTATAGTGCGAGCATGTAGGCGAAAGTTTAATCTGAATTTTGTTGCGCTACTTTAGGAATAATTTTTGTAGCATTAGCGAGTTTTGTTTCAACGTGAAAGAGTTTTCCGAAAATTTTCTTTGAACGAAAAGTGGAGGGCCCCTACAGGAGACTGAGCTTACACTAACTTCAAAGGTTAATTGGGCCCTGGTTATACCAAGTGTTAGTCAACATATTTGTCATCAATGCTTAAAAAGTGTTCGCTTTCTTTAACAAAAATATTCATCAGTCTGAGTAATACTCCCAACCACTAAAATGTTTCCTTTTAATTTTCTTTCTGATTTATTCAGACAAAAGGTCTAATAAAAGGGTCTAATACAAAAGGTTAACTTTCTCTACATTCTTTGTCTAAAAATTAAAGATATGAAAAAAAAAAAACACATGAGCCAACATTGGAAAGTAAGAGAAAATTTGGCTCTATTTTTTTTTTCTCTTTTTCTTTTTTTAAATTAATAATTTTTTTTAATATCCATATCTGCAGTGTCTATTTCAGCTCAGGAAATTCGAATAAGTAATCGATTAAATTACAGCAACAGCTTTTCACTAGATTTTCATTCAGTAATTTATCCATATTTTACTTTGTAATTATAGTAATAGTCTTTCACATAGGTGCACGGTCTACAATATTTTCGACACGAATTGCGATTCATGTCTGAAAAAGTTGCAAAAATTGAAAAATATTCAGTGTTTTTCTCAAAATAATTAACTTAAATAAATTTTAAGTAAAACTTAACCGATTTTCAAAACCATTACTTCCCTTAAATGAAAAGTTATATCAAATGTTCCTTATATGTTATCTTCATTAAATCAATCGAAATTTCAACCTTTCATTTGCAAACACAGTTCACGCATTACAACTCATCACATTTTTAAACAAAAACTACTGATACCAAGTATTAGTCAACATATTTGTCATAAATATGTAAAACCTCTTCTCTTTCTTAAAAAAAAAAAAGCACATTAGTCTGGACACCAATACTCACAAGCACTCAAACGTTTCCTTTTAAATGTCGTCCTGTCTTATTTAGACAAAAGGTCTGAAACAGATAAGAAACATTGATTTAAATGACATGTATTATTACGAAGATACATCGATTATTATCATCGGAAACTTCAACATTAGCGCGATCATTATTGTTTCATCCAAAGTTCTATTGATCATTATCGTCTCTCTAAATGGTAAATTGACGTTCGAATTCCGCTCTGGATTTGTTCTATTTTCTTTTGTGTCAAGTTTAAGCATTTTATTTCGCTTTCCATTAGCTCAGCAACTGTTTTCCATTAGCGCAGCAAGGCTTTTCCATTAAACGCTTCACAAGTCTTGGAGAAGATATAATGATGCGTCAATGCTAAGTCGTTGCATCGTGGTTATGAAATATTGGTTGACCGATTTCAAACTTGCTGCAATTCGTTAGAATTAAGAAGTGAAAAAAAAAAATAATAAAGTATGAAGGGCTGAAAATGATTTGTTGAGGGGGAAAAGCTGTTGATTTCGCTGATGAAAGCTCTTTTAAAAGATCCTTGCGGCTTTAAAACGTGCTTTATCTTTTTTCTCCTCTTTATCTGTTGGAAAGACAACTTTTGCTTAAAGGTTCTTGTGGTTTTTTCCTAACACTTTCCAGACTTTTAATGACTTAACCAGAACTCTTTTAGTAATGAAATTATTCTATGAGTATTTCGTTCTATCATTACTTATTTATTTTCAATACCATTTGCTTCGTCATTTATTTATTTATTTTCAAGAATTCTTGTGGTTTTTTTCCTAACACATTCTAGATTTTTAATGACTTAACCAGAACTCTTTTAGTAATGAAATTATTCTATGAGTATTTCATTCTATCATTACTTATTTATTTTCAATACCATTTGCTTCTTCATTTATTTATTTATTTTCAAGAATTGGATGCTATGGAAAATTTTAGTTTGACTACTCCTTGTTTAACTCCTATTTCATTTTTATTGATATTTTCAATCAATTTCATGTCATTTGTTCATAGGAATGACAACTTCTTGTTTGAAAATGTGCTTGTGTTTATTTCCTGTTAATATCTAAATTTAAAATTGGTATTTAATTAGTAACAAAGTTATTCCACGATTCTTTCAATCTATCATTATTTATTTCCTTACTTAAAGATTTTTTTACTGAAATAATTTAGGTTGATTTTCCTTGTTCAAATGTTATTTTGTCTATTTTTGAGTTTGGTTGCATTGCCTTTATTTGCTCAAGAGCTTTAACAGGATATGCTGGGCATTCTAGTTTTGAGAATAATGTTTTTACTAAATTTTATTATTTATAATTTTACTTTTACTTCCGTCGCTATGTCCATTAGCGACGAAAATTATTCCATGATCCCTTCAATCTATCATTATTTATTAAGTATTAATGTCAATAAAATAAAGCTAAACAAATAATTATTATTTTCCAAGAGTTTCCCACTAAGGAGAACTTCGGTTTGATTTGTCCTTGTTAAACTCATATTTAGTACGTTTGGCATATAAATATTTTCAACCAACTGCATGCCCCCTTTTTTGTGCAAAGAAATCACAATATCTTGCTTATGATTAGTGATTAGTTAGTAACGGATTTTATCCCATGATTATTTCAATCTATCCTCATCTATGCATTATTAATACAGTCGAACTCGCGTATAACGAGCACGAAGGGACCGTAACATATTGCTCGTTAAATCCGAGTGCTCGTAATAAACGGGTCCTTACTTCCGGCGTGCAACCAGAAGGGATGGGGGCTTAGGAGGTTAAATAATTGAGTTTACTTATAATTAAAAAAAAATACTTACTTTAATTGCATCAATTTAGTGAAATACTGTTCTTTATTTAATGACAATTACTCCCCCGTCCCCCACAACCAGCAAAAAGTTCCTGGTTGAGCTACAGTCTTAAAGGGGAGAAACAAAAACCGGATTTGTGAACTCTCCTTATTGATACTGGAATGCTGGTGGTATTTTTCATACAAAAGTATTAAACCGCAGGGAAAAAAAAGAAGATAAGACAGGAATAAAACTAGAAAGATGAGAAAAAGGACTGCGAGACAGAAAAAATTGCTCGTTAAAACCGGGTCTTGTTCGTTAAAAACGAATTATGTTCCATAAACTTAACATTGATCCAACCAAATATTCTCGCTTCCCTCGTTAAATCCGAGCTCGTTATAAACGAGTTCGACTGTATTATTTATTCATTTATTTCTCATAATTTCGGACTAAAAATAATTTGTTAGATTTGCCCTCGTTTAACTCCTATTTTTTTTCCATTTTCATAGAAATGTTTTCAATCAGTTTTATCTCCTCTTAATTTGAAGGAATGAAAGCTAGTGATTTTTCTTGCAGTACTTTCTTAGATTTTCAAATTCTAAATAGATATAGCTACGGAAGTCATTCCATGATTGTCTTAATCTATCATTATTTATGTTCTTTTATCTATTGATTATTTTCCCTTAGATGAACTTCTTACTACGAAAAATTTCATTCTAGTTTGTCCTTATTTAATTTTTATGCTATCCATTTTTGATATGAACGTCCCAGGTAGCACAAAAAACGTTTAAACGTTTTATAAACGTTTTTAAGCGGTTGTTTCAACGTTAATAACCATTTTACAACGTTTATAAAAAGAAGTGTGCTACTTGGAGTTTTTATTCAATTTTACGCCCTTGTTTCTGCGAATAATAACTTTTTCTTCAAATGTGTTATGCTTTTTTTCTCCCTATCCCTTTTAAAGTTTTTGACTCTAAATCGGAAATGTAATATTAACTGAAATTATTCAATAATTAAACTTTTTTTTTTATTTTATTTATATTTTTTCAATACTTCTTCCAAGGATTTTTTTTACCGAGAAACTTCTTGATAATTCTTGTAAAAAGATTTTTCTGCGAAAACATGGTGCTTGCTGAGAAGTTATTGCAGTTTGAAAAGTAGGATCTAAATGTGTCATCGATCAAATGTTTGACATTTATGTTGTACAACATTTTCGTGGATCAAATCATGTATGACAACTTCCCTAGCAGCATAATCTCATCGGCTATTCATCGAAACCCGATGAAATTCTCATCGACCGATGATCGGATTCGATGAGTTCTCATCAGGAATTGCTCCAGTATGTCTCATCGGGCAAACAGAATCCGAGCAGCGAAATCCGATCGGTTTTGCTCGAAATACGATGAGATTTGGAGCAATTTACGAGCAGTGCAGTCCCGTGCCGATGAATTTAGGTTCAATTTTTGATGCTCGGCTTATTTTCATCGGGAAAGTTGATCAGAAGGATATCGTTTTCCGATGAAAAGTAGCTCATCGAAAACCGTGCTCGGATACTGATCGGTACGATGTCATCGTGCGTTACTGGATCAGTTTACGAGGAGTTCGATGATCGACAGAGCAAAATACGATGAGTTAATGCTACTTGGGTTTATTTTAAGAAGTAAGATTTTCTTGTTTCTCCCCTTGAACCATAAGAGTTTTTTTAAAGAAGGATGTTCAACATAAATTTTTCTAACCATTGGTATCAGTTTCCATCAAAGCAGGAAAGCTTCCCTGTAAAAAGGTTTTTTCTACAACAACATGATGCTTGAGGAGAAACTAACGCAGCTACGAAAGTAGGATCGAAACGTATCATGGATCAAATGTATGACATTCATGTAGTATGACAATTACGAGGACCAAATTTAAGACAATTATTTTCTAAAACGCAAGGTTTTCTCTTTTTTTTTCTTTAGACATACTTTTTTTTTCTAGAAGTAGGAGAACGTGGGCAAAGTGAAATGTTAAACAGTTTGATTCTATCTCTAAACCATTCATTGAGGTCTACTGATGTCCGGTGCAGTCCTTATTTAGTTCATATTAGGCATGTTTTGATTTTAAATGTAAAAAGTAATTTGTCAAGTGCAAACGGGCTAAGTGAAATAGTTCATTTCATTTGCTTATGCATTTATTTACTAAGTCGCGTACGTATTTCTTCATTTATTAATTTATTTACATTCTTTGTCTTATTAATTCACTTATTTGGTTATGCAATTTCTAATTTATTCACTTATTTCTTTTTATCATGTATTAACTAATTCATTCATTTGTTCATTTATTTATTCGTTTATTTTTTCATTAATTTCTTTTTATCATGTATTAACTAATTCATTCATTTGTTCATTTATTTATTCGTTTATTTTTTCATTAATAATTCATTTATTCGTTTATTTACTTATTCATTGATGAAAATTACTGTAACTCATCAAATCGAAAATGTTTCATTACAATTTTTTTTTTCACTTCGGGCCCCCCAACCTTTGTTTTTTGAGGTGAAAATTTTCCAACTTTTTTGAAGGTACAAAATAACTGTCTAAAATGAATGTATAATAACTTTTCAACGCATTTTTTTTATTACAAAATACATTATTCCTAATATATGTTCACTGCCTTTCAGAACAAATTTAAAATTTGCTCATTTTGAAGCAGGCTGGTTAACTTAGCTATTTCACTTTGCACCACATTTCCCTACATACAAAAAAAAAAAAAAAATATCCATGGTATCAGTTTCTCCCGAAGCAGGAAAGCATCTCAAGGAACAAGGATGCTTGTAAAAATGTTTTTTCTAATAGAACATAATGCTTGCGGAGAAACTAATACAGTTGCAAAAGTTGGAACACAATTTCTAATGGATTTAATTTATGACAATCGAAGGGGCAAGTGTATAAAGGTGATATGTGACACTTTCTTCAAGGTAGTCTGGTCTGGTAACTTGGGTTCAAGAAATCGATTTTTTTTTTTTTTTTGCTTGATTTGAAAGTACAATGTCTTGAGAATATACTGTGAAAATTTCAGACAGAAATTCGAAATATTTCGGGAGTTATAACGAGTTTCCTAGAGCGCCTCGGAGTTTGCTGTTGAACTTTAAACGCGTTTTTTTCAAAACATTGTTTTTCTGGTCGGCCCGGATCCTAACTTTTTTCCTACGGAACCGATTGCTTTCAAATTTTAACAGGATATTCTACACACTTACAGTTCTCGTCGGTACTAACGAGAATTTTTTCCACCCCTAACTTTTTATTTTACCACCCTTTCTTTGCTAAAATAAAAGGACTTTTTTTTTCAAAGTCCGCCATTTTGTTATTTACCCTTGAAATTTAACTTCAGTAGTTCCGACCAGAATGACATGTCTATAGATTAAGAATAATCAAGAATATTTTATTTCAGATAACATCAAGAGCCAAAATCACCCGGGCCACCCACGTGCATTTTTTTTGAAGTTCCAACTTCGAGTGACAATAAAAATAGTAATAAACTATTAAATTTTTTCAAATAATTTTCTTTTTATATCTTCAATATGTAAATAAAAACACTCTTAATATTCAAGATAATTCATTTTTATTTTCCTATAAAAAACCACCCTCCAAAGAAGTCATGAAAATAGGCATAAATTACCAGACTACTACCTTAAATTTCAAGAAAAAGCGTTCAAAAATATGTTGTTATTTTTTTAATGGATTTTTTTCAACGGGTAAAACGTTGTCATATTCTTAATTATTAACCATTTCTGTGATTAAGGGAACATGATACTGATGGACTTATTCACCTTCATCCTTGATAAAAAGTAAGTGAGCCAATATTTAGAAAAGTGCCAATTTGAAGTTGGAGTTTTCTGAAAAAAAAATTTTTGCAGAAAAAAACTAATATTGGATTTTAAGTCTAAATTGGGTCTAAATGCAAGAAAATAAAAGGGGGGAAATCAAGGAAGTTATTTACCCCCTCCTTAGATTACTCACTTTTAAGCCATTACAGATCTGATGAATGTTACAGATCTGATGTTAATATGAACTACATATTTGAGTTTATGCTTTCAGTTTTCGTTAACATCTCTAAATATGATATCATTTCCTTGCATTTTTAACATAGAATTAAGATAATTATATTAAAATATATATAGTAGGCTAAGAAATCAAATTTCATTATAAAAAAGCATTTCTTGGAAATAAAAATGAGCGATAAGGTTTTTAGATAAAATAAATTATGAGATTACCAAATCCAAGCTAATAAAACATTTGTTTTGTTTTGAAACAACACACAACTTCAACTTTTTCAACACACAACTCTCCTGCTTGCTTTTCTTTAATTAGTTGCAGGAAATTTAATTTCTTGATTAGAAATTCAAATTTAGTATGCTAGTTATTATCTAGTTATTTAGCGAAGTTATGAGAAATTGAAGCACCAAAAAAAATAAATAAATAAATAAATAAATAAATAAAATAAATAAATAAATAAATAAATAAAATAATAATAATTAATTAACTTAATTTCTGCAGTGTCAATTTTTCTTATTTTACTAACTTCTATTGTTAGGTCATACAAACCATAAATGAAGCAATTGTACTAAAACTCATTGCTTTTTATTTTTTAAGAACAAAAATATGCAATATATATGGCTAAAACCTATGATTTTTGCTTTTTGTAATTCTGAAACGTGTGAGTTAGTTCTGTAACATATTCGCTGTTTTTCAATGTTACCGCTCTGACTGTTACCGATCTGACAAACTGACAAAGTTTTTTTTTTTTATTTCCGAGTAGATCGCACTAAACCAAAATCAAACACGTGGTTTTTTCACTTGTAATAAAGGACTATACTTATATATAAAATAATTTTTAAATTAACAAAAACTGCGCATTTTAGAGCGTGTTACCGATCTGATTTCTCAAATGACACACATTTTATAAAATCACTTTAAAAAATCTTACCTACAATTTTAGATGCAGAAATGCAAATTTTTAATTACGATTCGATAAAACATCCCACCAGGTACTCAGTACCACTTGGTATAGGTGCAGAAAATGATTTTGGGAGTCTAAACATAGATCGGAAGTTATTGTTACCACTCTGACGGCGGAACTTGGGACACGCTTATTCCGCATCGGTTAGAAAATCAGAAATAGATTAAAACAAAAATGAAGTAAAATATTAACAAAGGGGTAAAAATAGAATCGTTTTTTGTGCAAGTGCGTTTTTTTGGGAAGTTAGAAAGTGCACATGGCCTGTTTGCATGCTAAGCTTTGCTACTGGGGACACGTTACCGATCTGATTTTTGATGTATAAAAACAATATTTTCTGAAGAAAAAAAAAATTTTTTTTCTGATGTTATTAGATGAAATGAAAGCAGAACCTTATCTTCTTTCTGAGGAAAATTATTTTTTTAACTTGTTATTGAAATACTAGTGAAAATTCACTTGGGACTCAAATTAGCACTTTTCTAAATATTAGCTCAAGTTTCAAACATTGTCACATATCACCTTTGTCCACTTGCCCCCTTTAACTATGTGGTGTTAAAATTATGTGCATCAAATGAATGACAATATTTGTTGCGTAATATAAGTAATATTAGAATTATCAGCGGTTCCCCCCCCCCCCCTCTTATAAAAAGGCCAACATGCTTGTGTACATACAGAATATATGTACATACTTATATACAGTGGCGTCGGTAACAGTGTCGCGAGTTGACTTATTTTTTCCCATCACAAGAGCAATTGAGTACTTTGAGTATTTCGTATCAGGGCCTATTTATCGCACTGGCACCAAGGCCCGTGCGCTGGGCAGGAAAATTTCAAAGGGGCAGGAAAAATTCTATTTTTGAAATTTGTCCCACCGTTTTCGTAATTCATTTATGCCTTTATATATTTATTTTCTTAATAGAAATTAAATGTGCATTTATGAAGTTTAGGTGGGGGGAATGAACACCGTGGTGGAATCCCCACTGCTCTATCAAGTAAAAATCATTCAAAGGGGGCAGGAAAATTTGAAAGTGCCCTGGGCATGGAGACTTGCAAATCAGCCCCTGCATGCAATTAATTTCCTTCATACATTTGTTTACTGAATACTTTTAGGCTGGGGCATAAAGACCTTAATTTTAGGGGGAGGGGGGTATTTCTCAATTTATCAATTGTAACTCTGAATTTTACCAAATATTAAAATACGATTAATTTAAACTTTGAAAAATTGGCAAACTCTCTCGAAATTTGTCGAATTGTTTCATAAAATTTGCCAAATAAGGAGCCTTTTTAGGAGGACACCATGCCTTCCCATCGTGACTGCTGATTTTTATCCTTTCGTTTTGTAAGAAAGTAGAATATAGGAAAAGTTAAACCCGAACGATCCCATCGTCTTATTCACCTCTTCCAAAGTACAACTGCTGCCATCTATTGCCACAACGAGTAAATGAAACCGACAGCTAGAAATTATCTTCATCGCACGAACAGCAAACGGAGAAGAACACAGCCCCGCCTCATTCTATTTTCCGAAACCAAATAAACAAGTACACACACAACAGTGTTTGCTCACGACTTTCTTGCCCAGTCTCACACCCCATCGAGTCTGAAGAATCTGGCTTTAAAATAAAAATTAAAAATAAAATCCAGGTATGAAAGAATCCTGCTCGACAACAATAGGCAGGTCTGAAAAATACAGGCGACAATTCGTCCCCGCGCTCGCGTTCCAAAAGGGTGGTGGCACTCTGCAACTTCGACTTCCAGACTTCCATCCCCCTCATGTCCTTTTGTGTTGCCATTCCCCCCAAACAAGTACCGAGAGTTTTCTTGATTTAGTGACTCGGTGGGACACTAAGGCGAATAAGCTAACGAGAGAATCATTCTTTTGTCAGCAGCTTTCTGTGAGGTCCCTTTTTCGGTGACATTCTTCTGGAGGACTTTTTGGGGGGCGTGCCCCCCTTTCCGCCCCCCTTTCTTGGAGGATTTGATGTTAATGGTCACACACACTATGTCCGATCAGCGGCGCGTGCTACAGACGCTTGGTTTCGAGCCGAAACGCGTCACAGCACTTGTCAGAAGTCAAGGAAGGGGGATTTGACTTCGAAAGAAAGGAATGTTACCTGTTGTCAGAACCTCCAGAAAAAATCAAATAGACTTCGCCTCCCCTTTTCTTGTCGCTGAAGTGAGAAAAGTTGACAATGGGAACGGTAAAAATAATTCATTTCAATTCAGCAACAATAGATATTCTACTTTTGTAGATTTTCCGTAATTTTACGCTCGTCTTGTAAAACTTCTGCAGTATTGCAAGATAGATGCTTAAGGTATACGTACACACTTGGACTTTTTTTTTTAAATTTTTTACTCTAAAAATCCAATTTTTTAACAGTATGTCACTCGTGTATGTTTAAAACCTTTTCGACATAAAAATCTGAAAAAAAAAACTTTAATAAATAGTAACTAATTAAGATTCAATGAGCTAATTAGCACATTTTTCTAAACACGATATCTTAAAAGCAAATTGGTTTAGGAAAACAATTTTTGTCAAAAAATATTCCTAATATTGCCCTTCGTGTGGTCTGCTTCAATAAAGATTCTAGAGAAAGTAGATTTTTTTACTCATAGTTTTGACTACAGAAGGACAAAAAAAATAAAGATTTTTCCCGAAATCTTGAATTTTAAAAATCCATTAAAAGTGTACTTTTCCAGTTACAGCTCTGATTGAGGCAGACCACATCTGCTCAACTATGCAGAATCCAATGGTACTAAAATAATTGAGGTAGATGAATTCACTATTGTGTAGTTATATTTGGAAGAATGCAGCATATGGCAAAATGGCAATGCTTCAGAAATTGAGTTTAAAGATTTCGAAACACTTTGTAAGCAATGGCAACACCAAAAGAAAAACCCTTGTAATTCGAGAAATAGTTCAAATATTGACTACATCTTATGATTGTTTGAAAGCTAACAGATTGGAGAACATTTTAAGAAAGAAAAAAAATGATATTTTGTACGCATTTTGAGATTTCAAGTGTGTACATATACCTTAAATGTTTTGAATTTTATTGAACCTGTAATTACTGCGACTGCAAGACTAAGAACACAGCTGTACAGTAGGTACCTATTATAATATACATACTTTCGTCCTCATGTATCATGTATTTCATTAATTGTCGTTCTGCGCTTTTGATGCCCCCCCAAAAAATTGTTAGTTCTTTCTCTAGTTGTTAGTTCTTTTGGAAATAGGAATTTCCGCAGAGCCGACAACCCGGATGGCAATTTTTCAGTCAGGTAGAATAACCACTAGGGTAGTCCTTAAAAAATGATCTTTTGAAATGTTTACATGGCACCCTCCCATTTTGTTTTATGCCTTAAAATAATACTTCTATGACATTTATAGGCTTATAAAACGATATTTTTTTTTTTTTTTGGGTCCCTATCGAGCTTCAAAGTTTTGAAAGTTCAGATATTTTCAATAATTTGAATAATTTTTTTATCTAACTGTTGGTATTAAAAAAAGTCAATACCAACTACTAGATGACGGAGAAGTTCCCCTTTTACAAGGTCAACTCATATTCAGCTTTAATATCTCGATGAGAATTCTTATGATTCTAGGTTCAGAGCGCAAGCCTTGAACAGTTAAATGCGTAAGGGTAAGGTGTGATTCAGCCTAATGCAATTAAAACGAATCCTCTAATACAGTGTCTCAGAATGAAAAACAGTGAAAACAATGCTCAATAGGCGAAAAATAAATTCGTAGCTGATGTTCTTTTGACTTTACTGGAACGGAAATTTTTAGAAAACTTTGTAGGTTAGGTAATGAAACTGTCCATCGATAACTAATTATTTTCTAAAAATTACTTTTAGTTCCAAATCTTCAATCGAAAGATGCAATTGCTTCAGCAGTTTACGAAACAATTAGAATCCTGCCATAGTATGGCTCAGGTAACTTGATGCTTGACCTTAGACGAGCTCATTTAGGTTTGGGTCAAAAGAGAAAAAATTCCTAGATTTGCCTAGTGCCAAAAATCGCTTTCTCAATTAAAGCCGTTCTTCTGAGCCTTAATTCAACTCTTCAGATAAAATTTTGCTACAAATGAGCATATAGTACTCGGGGGACGCAAAATCGTCGTTATAAATTTGTCATCTGCTGTGCTTTACATCTATTTTTCTTTTTTTTTTAATCGTCTGCAATGCTTTATAAATCCTTGCCATTATTTAATTTAATTATTTTTTGCTTTTCTTAATTGTTTTTATGGAGTGGCAAAGCTAAAAGAAAGTAGATAAGAGTGTTGCTTTTCTTACCTGTTATTGATGGAGAATATTATTTTGTATTATATTTAATTAAACATTTTCATTAAGCTAAAAATTGAAGAATTGGATTTCATTCTTCAAAGAAAAGACATTTGATTTTAAAGTTTCTGAAGAAGTGAAGCAGAAGAAACAACGAAGTTTTGGCAAACGCCAGAGGTCACTTACTCGGTTCATTTAGATTTAGAACTGTATACTTACCAGAACCGAATTGCAATGCAAATGCAAACGGATTTGCACTGCAATTTGAACAACGACATCATTTCATTAGAGCTGGCTAGAAAAAAAGAAAAAATCTCTCGAAAAACAGGTGTCGAATCTCTTAAATAAAAAGGCCAATTTCTTCCTAAGCAAGCGGAGGGTCTACCAAAATTCATGGGAAGCACGTGCAGGAATCGCGCGCAACGGGGGTGTGTGGGAATGATGGAGCATTCTATTACTCGTACGGATGGACGAATTTACGAGGAATAATCGGGGGATACCCTACTGTTTTACCTCAACCACTTTCATTACCTGTTGTTCAACTTCTTTCTTCTTCTTGCTTGCTTCCTTAGTGGCGAAATATTTTGTTCTTCCTACACCAGGTACAAACGTAGATACCCCTGTTCGCGCTATAAGCAAGTGGCTCTGCAGCTGTAAAGCTCACAGCAAGGGTCGGTGTGTTCGAGAAATGGCTGGATGGGTGAAATAGAACCTTTCCTTCTTTTAGGTTTGTTCGAATGTTCCTTGTTTCTGACGCTGGAATAGTCACTTGCGTAGTAAATTAAATGGTCTAATGCCCAGCTGCCAAGAGATTTTATTGGAAAACATAATCGGGCTCTAATTTATTTACAGTTACGTTCCTCAGCCAAAATGGATACATTTATAAATTGGCTTTAACAAGACGTTTTTTTATATTTAGAGGTTTTATTTGTGGTAACGCTTTTTAGGCAGCATGGTTTTATCCAGAAGAGCAATATTTATAGTACCTACATAAGTAAAAAGAACCATAGTTTAGCAAAAATGTGCTATGAAACGTAATTGGGAGCAATGTAATAATAACATAGATCATAAGTTATGAAATACTGGCAAGACTACCAAAGAACATTCAAAGAACAAAAACAGTTAAGAAAGAGACATTCATTTTAGATGATGAGGAAAAGTTTTCTCATTTCTGCAGCTTAGTTGAAATTTCAAAAAAATTTCAAACCCAACAGCTCGACTTTTTTGAACTCTCTCTGACACTCTTATTTACAAATGCAAATGTAATTTAACTTTTGTGCATTTTTGAGAACTGAGATTTCTCTTTGTTTACCATTTAATCTTCATATAGAATATCCCTCTCTATTAACTTTTCTACGCCGCTATTTTCTTCTCTTACTTTTTTCTCTCCTTATCTCCGTCTTCTCTTTCTTTTATCTCCACTTTCTCACCTTTTTTTTTCAGTCCACTTTTCTGCAAAAATAATAAACAAAAAAAGAAGGAAGCATGAAAGTAAGCTAAATGCATCTGAAAAATCAAAAATTAATAAAGACTTCAGCTTAAAAAACTGAGATTTTTCTGTTTACCATTTCATTCTCATTTAGACTATCCCTCCATATTATCTTTTCTACACGGTTATTTCCTTCTCCTACTGTTTTTCTCCATTTGTGTGATATGCATCTTCTCTTTCTTTAAGAGCCTACTTTCCTAAAAAAGTAAAATAAAGAAGAAAAGAGCATAAAGAAGGCTAAAGGTAAAAATCTTAAATAAGATCATTCAGTAAATTTTGAAACATTTAAAACTGAAAGTAGGGTTTTGAGATGGAAAAAAGTGTTTGTCTGTCTGTTTGCCTTTCTCTCTTTTTAACCGACTTCGAAAAAGGAGGAGGTTCTCAATTCAAAGCGTATACTTTTTTTTTGTCTGTTCGCACATAACATCTGATCTACTGAACCGATTTGGACGATTTTTTTTTAATCGATAGGAGATGGTGTAACTTAGGTACCATGTACTCATATGACGATATTTATTCACTAGAAAATAGTTATGATCGAAAAACTAACATTTCATGTCATTTGAAACAATATGTGCTATCGTAAATCCTTACTTCAATGAGCGACCCGATGGTCAAGTGGTTATGCGCGTCAGGTTGAAGTTCCTGTTGGAATGAGATCGAGTCCAGGTCTGCAAGGATTTTTTCGAATGATTTTTATGATTGTAATGTCCTTATGCAGGTACATCCCCCCATGGGGATCTACCCCATGTTTTTTTATAGTACAAAATGACAGTTTAGGTCGGATCTTTGTTAAAATTGGCAATGGTATCTTTTGATGCTGTAGAATTTTCTTATGGACGTTTGCGCCATTTTTGGGGGCTTTGAATAGATTGTGGCAATAAATGGTTTTTGATTTGCGGCACTTATATTATTTTTTCAAAAATTATATGCACAATCAATTATATTATGTTAATTTTTGTACCTTTATAAATTCTGTATTTTATACCTTGCATTTACATCAAATTCAAGGTAAAATTAAAAGTCAAAATTCTGAAGATGATAAATATATGTTAAAAATTAAAGTAACTATTTTTTGTGATTTTCATATTGGTTGTGACCAAAAAACATAATTACAAACAAATAAAATGTATCAAACACCATGAGTGTTGAGTTATTAGGCAAAATCTGCTGTGTAATGTTTTTTTGCACTGCGGGGGGGGGGGGGGGGGGGGTATGAACGACCATTAAAGTGACACAAATTTTTTAAAAATAAGATTTTGATTTGTGGTGTTTGAAAAAAGCTAAAGAGTCCACTTTAGTTAAAAATTATTTTCCATGAAATGCAAAAACTTGCACCAATTTTCCAAGTCTTACTCTAACTCCTTCTCCCACAATTCAAATTACTTACTTTTACTTTTAATTTTTGACCGACTTAAAAAGAGGAGGTTCTCAATTCAAAGCGTATAATTTTTTTTGTTTGTTTGTTCGCACATAACATCTGATCTACTGAACCGATTTGGACGATTTTTTTTAAATCGATAGGAGATGGTTAACTTAGGTACCATGTATTCATATGACGATATTTGTTCACTAGAAAAAAAAGTTATGATCGAAAACTAAAATTTCATGTTATTTAAAACAATATGTGCTATCGTAAATCCTTACTTAAATCAGCGACCAGATGGTCAAGTGGTTAAACGGTCGGGTTGAAGTTCCTGATGGAATGAGATCGAGTCCAGGTCTGCAAGTTTTTTGAACAGCTACATGGTTTTTTAACTATATTTTGAATATTAAGTGCATTTACACTAATTTGATTGATTATTTAGTGCATTTACACTAAAAAGAATGAAATAAAATTTTTTAGAAAAAAAAAAATAGAACCGACTTCAGTTGGAAATTGCTCAAAAAAGTAAAAAATAATTTTTTTCTTTGAACACCATCGAAACTACTTTTAAACATAAGTTTTGAAGTCGGCGCAAAAACGACAGGTAAAATGATATTTAACCATATTTTGCCAATATTTTTTCAGAGAAACCATTGAAAATTAAAAGCAGAATATTTGTACTATTACATGAATGTGTGGTAATCAATGAAATGAATCCATTAAAATTTATATTGATAGTTGAATTGTAGTTGCGTATGATTCTATACATTGTTTTTGCGCCGACTTCAAAACTTATGTTTAAAAGTAATTTCGATGGTGTTCAAAGAAAAAACTTATTTTTTACTTTTTTGAGCAATTTCCAACTGAAATCGATTCTATTTTTTTTCTAAAAATATTTTATTAACTTTTAATGCATAGTTTGATTCGTGCGCACTTTTTTCAAAGATCTCGGTGAGTACAACGCATTCCCGTATTTTACTTTTTGATTTGAACTATTTTTCGTTGTACTTTTAACAGTTTAAAAAAAAAAAACATTTTCTCTTACGGAGAAATTTGAGTCAAATATATGTCCCGAACTTGAAGGTAAATTTGCTTTAAGCTGACTTTGTTGGGAAAAGCTCATTCTAGATGTATGGAAAATATTTAATAGGTTTAGCTATTTTAAGGGCCTGAGCCTATCTAGTAATTATACCATGTCATTTTTATAGGACAATTTTGAGTTGCGTTTGCAAGCTTTTCCGGGGCTAATTAGCAAATTTGTTCAGCTGGGGGAGAAAAAAAAGACTATATTATTTCATTACGCACATAAAGGTAAGAGAATCATTTCTTTCCTAAATAAAATAAATCACGCATAAAAATGTTTCTTTTTCTTGTTGATGAAGCAATTATTTTTCACAGCGATTAGTTCTCTAATTTCTAATTGTTTCATTTAAAGTTGCTTATAATGGCTAAATCTTACTGCTATTTGAAATAGCGTCAAAACACAACCACGAAAATATTATGTGGATATATAAGCTCATAATATTTTTGTGGCTTTATAAATATTAGCAAAATAAATCTTTCGCAGAAAACTTAAGTCATAATACAGTGAAATAAATGCATTTTTCAACCTAAAAGGAACAGAAAAAAGGCTCAAGATTCTTGTAAAAACAATCTTTGCCTTCTACAATTGTTAACTACTTCTACTTCCCTATCGTTTGTGATGGTTTCGTGTATTTTCTTTATACCATTCATCATAAGTTTTTAGAATTTTTCGACGAGTTGAATTAAGCGTTGAAAAAGTAAGCACTTTATGAAATCCTGAAAGGAAAGCTGGAAGCTAATGAAACAGTTTTCCAGCAAAGTTATCAGTTTTCTAGTTCAGAATATAAATCTGTTTCTTTTAAACAAATTTTGTTCCATATGAATGGCCTTTTCCCACCATGTTAACTCACTCTCTTCAATGCTTCTGACGACTTGACAGACAGTATGGTACCCCCATTTACTATTCATAAGTAACAAGGAAAAATACATATCATTCGCAACTTTTGGCCAACAAATCATTCCAACAGATCATCATCAAAAGTTATTCATGGCCCAAAAGTGCATGGGACATCCACCTGTTCTCGACAGGAGGTGTTGAATAGCGTAGTAGCTAACTGCTACGCGAAACGTGCCATTGGAATTAATAGCTCCTATACTGGGTGAGGAATTCAGCTCCACGGGGGTGTTTGTACACTCCGCTGTGCGATCGAAGTGTGTTCACACGCAGGGCAGAATGAAACAAGTCTCTGTTTAAATTAGAAAGGAATTCTTGCGAACGAGGAATACGGGTTTGAGATAGACTTTGCTATGTTGTAGCGAGATAGTTTTTTTTTTTTTGATCCGATAACACACCGGGGGAATATATTCGCTGCAAGGAGTCTTCGTTGCGATTCATTTCAAATGGATGATTCTATCACTCTAATTGTGTAAGAGAATTGAACTGCTTTACGCAAGTGAATTATTTATAAGAAAACTGTTTGAAAGAATAAACCTAATGTGGACACCGTACTATTTCCTTATATGCCTATTAAATAAATTATGTTTTTCAAAAACATAATAATGTATGCGTGCACTCAGCTCAGAGAAGTGCGTTGGAAGTGGTACTTCTTAAATGCATATTTAACCCTCCGTCGGGCGCAGATGACCTCAGAGACACGCAAGGTTTAGTTTCTCCTTCCACTTACCAAAAGAGGCCCAGCACCACACCCACCCTTCTGTTGTCCTTTTTAGGATCACCCACAGCTCTTAACCTCAGCCAGTCGACTAGTTTTTTATATTGGCATTGATATATGGAAGACGGGAGCTGAAATATATGAGTGGCCTCAGACCTGGTGTACCCGACGGAGGGTTAAATATTTATTCCAATGATAATTAGTTAAAATTTAACCTTTTTAAAGCTAATTAGATTAAAAATGTTAACCATCGTAACTGAGCCATTATGAACTAAATAACCATTTTCACCTATGTCTAGGTTAATCCGCATTTATGCCCTAGCCTAAGAACGGGACGCTTGTTAGTTACTGCATACAAAAACCGGTAATGGGCAGGGCCTGATTACCCAAACGGCTCAGGAAGCTTGAGCTTCCCTTCCAAATATTTAGGGGGCCCGAAAATGACTGAAAAGTTACAAAAAAATTCAAGTTTCGACTTTTATATTTAGCTTTAAAGGGAGCTGGCTCAATATAATTAGTCCCAACTGTGCTATATTGTACTTTAACAACTTTTTTTACTCTTAAATCATTTAGATTTTAAATTTGCCAAATATTTTTAGAAATTTTCCCCACAACAAAAAGCGGAGGGCCCCAAAATGAGACTGAGCTTCCCTTAACCACAGGGGTTAATCGGGCCCTGGTAATGGGTATATTCTTTTAGTAAAGCTGTTTTTCACAAGTTAAATAGTCCTTCTTCTTGAGAAATCCAGTTAGAGCCACTAGTTGAATATCAGAGTTTATTTACTGACAGCTATTTTCAGACAAATCAGTCAAGCAACGATCCAGCATGGGTAGCCACAGAAAGTAAGTTTTTTTTTGCGAACTTATTTTTCATAAAATTTAACTATTTTAAAATTATTTACTTAAAATTGATCACAGACGCCTTCTGCAATGTTCCTTTTCAAAAATAAAGTCAAGTAAGGTCGTATTTTGCTCACATATCTGCAAAATAACCCATAAACAGGACGTTAAATAACTTAATAAATATGGCAACGGCGAACTATTTTAAGCCTAAAATGTATGTAAACTATTCCAAGTAAGAGCTTTAAGCAGATAAAAATTAAAAAATATTGTTAAAAAAAAGTTGGGCATAAATGGGTTAATTGATTAAGAAATAACCATTCTTCACAAATTAAACATTTTTAATTCACCTTGCGTATGTTTTTTATGCCATTTAAACTCTTCATTATCAGTTATCCGTAAAGCTTCCTTCAAAGAGAGATATACAAAGTGAATTAAACACCAACCTTAAGGTTACCCGATGCCCGCGAGCAGTTTTTGATTTGGAAAATATTATATATATTTTTTATCTCTCTTCCATCAAAAATGGTATTTGTTGTATGAAAACCAATACCTCTTTCATTCACTTCCAGAAATGATTGCCGTTCTTATTTGTTTTAATAAATAAAATATTTATTCCAATAAAATATTTATTCCTAGGTTAATTAGTTAAGATCTAGATGTTTCTGAGTAATTAACTATTAAAAACAGTCACATTTTCAACTTAAGCATTAAGAACTAAATTACTATTTTTACCTCTGTGTAAGTTAATTTGAGAAATAAACGTTCTTTACTAGTTTGCTATTAGTTATGCCTTGCATATATTTCTTGATACTATTGAAAATTTATAACCCAACATAATAACGTAGGGTTTCTTTTTGGAAAGAGGTATACAAAGCCAATTAAAAATCAATCTCGAGTTGATCTGTTTTTAACGAACTAAATATTTATTCCTGCGCTAATTAGTTTATTTCTTACAATTTTTAAACAATTAACCATAAAACATTATTAACGTTCTTAACTATTTTTTCCTATATCTAATTTGATTAATAAAATAATATTCGTTCTTTACTTATTAAAGATTTTTAGTTATGCTTTGCATATGCTTCTTGATTAAATTGAAATTTTTTGTACGCAAGACAATAACTTTGCACTTTTTTCTAAATAGAGGTATACAAAGCCAATTAATAATCAATCTCAGATTCAACTAAAACCAGCTAGCAACTTTCGATTTGAAAAATATGTTGATGACCTTTTTTCCTCTCTCATCAAAAATAATATTTAACGGCTTGCTAAATCCAGACGACAAACATTTGCATTATTACAGCTGATACCTCTTTCATTCACTGTCATAAGTTATTGCCTTCATCTTCTGTTTATAATTAATATTTAATCATGTGTTAATTCGTTTAGAGTTAACAGTTTTAAATTATTAACCGTAAAAATATGTTAACATTCTTAACTAAACCGTTTCGAACTAAAGAACCATTTATGTTTATATCTTATTTAATTAGGGCAGAAATATCCGCTCTGCACTAGTTAGCCATTTTTAGTTATGTTTTACGCGTACTTCTTGATTCCGTTGAAGTTCTTTATACCCAACACAACAACGTAGAGCTTCCTTTTAAAAAGAAGAATACAAAGTCAATTAAAAATCAATCTCAGGTTCATCTAAAACCCGGGAGCAATTTTTGATTTGAAAAATATGTTGATGACCTTTTTTTCCTCTCCCATCAAAAATAATATTTAACGACTTGCTAAATCCAGACGACAAACATTTGCATTATTACAGCTGATACCTCTTTCATTCACTGTCACAAATTATTATACTGAAAGAATGAATAAAAACTTTCCCATTCTGTTTCCGTCCATGGATCCTATGATCAAATCCATCATAGCTGATCGGCGGAGATATTGTGTGTGTCATTCGTGCATCATTTCACTCTATGCCCGATGTTCTTTTCCGTGTTGTGTATAACAAGCTACAATAAAAACTTGAAGTCCCTTACGTCGAAATAAGAAAAGGCTCCCAGCTGTTTTGGAAGACATCGCTTCTACTTGGAATGGACAACGTCGCTTGTTGGCGCGTTAACAGTGATAGATCTGAAGTCGTCGTTGTCAAATATTTTTAAAAGGAATCTGATAAAAGAAAAGAATCACGGAAACTCAATGAATAAAGGATGGAAAGGCGGTTGTCTGAGTTCTGAAGTTGCGATGATGGAAGAGTTACCACCGAGTGCAGCATTTATAGTGCTGACGTTTTTAATCTCTGTAAATACTTCACGGTTGTAGATGCTGACTTTCGATTTAAACAGCAATCAAAATATACTTTCAACAAATAGCAATTGCAGTGTGAATAAGTATTAAAAAAACATTTTGATTAACTATACACATCAGAATGCTGACGCCGAAGATGATATTGAACGATACAAAGTTACTCCAGGTTATCAAATATTTTAGATGCTATCTGATAAAAGAAAGGAACCACGGAAACTCGATGAATAAAGGATTTAAAATCGGTTGTTTTAATTCTGAAGTTGTGATGATGGAAGAGTTACCACCGAGTGCAGCATTTATAGTGCTGACGTTTTTAATCTGTGTAAATACTTCACGGCTGTAGAAGCTGTCTTTCGATTTAAACAGCAATCAAAATATACTTTCAACAAATAGCAACTGCAGTGTGAATAAGTATTAAAAAAACATTTTGATTAACTATACGCATCAGAATGCTGACGCCGAAGATGATATTGAACGATACAAAGTTACTCCAGGTTATCAAATATTTTAGATGCTATCTGATAAAAGAAAGTAACCACGGAAATTCGACGAATAAAGGATTTGAAATTCTGAAGTTACGGTGATGGAAGAGTTTCCACCGAGTGCAGCATTTACAGTGCTGACGTTTTTAATCTGTGTGAACACTTCACGGTTGTAGATATTGATTTTCCATCTGAAATTGCAATCAAAATGTACTCTTTGCAAACAGTAACTGCTCTGTGGATCAGGGTTAAAATATATTTTGATTAACTATACAAATCGAAACGCTTGCGACGACGATGGTATTATAGGAAACAAGGTACTAGAGTTTATTAAATGTTTGTCAAATATTTTAGATGCTATCTGATAAAAGAAAGGAATCACGGAAACTCGATGTACGAAAGGATGGAACTGCGTCTGTCTGAATTCTGAATCTCTGATGATGGAAGAGTTAACACCGAGCGCAGCGTTTAGTTCTGACATTTTTATTGTGTTTGTAGTTTTCAGGGCTATACAGATGTTGATTTTCTATCGCAACTGAGATCAAAATGTATTCCGAGGAAATAACAAATACTGTGTGTATCAGGATTAAGAAATATTTTGATTAACTATGCACATCAAAACGTTTGCGATGATGACGATATTAAACCATACAAAGAATTTCTCTGATCAAATATTTTAAAAGTTATCTGGTAGAAGAAAGCAGTCACAGAAATAAAATTACACTAAATTATTAAGTTGTGATGATGAAAGAGTTACCACCAGTAGCGTAGCTAGGGGACCCAGCGCCCGTGACGACCTTAAAAATTACTCCCCGACCCTAGAGATTTTGGGAGGTGACCTCCCGAAACGTCTTTACTCCAAAATTTTGAATTTATTTTTCGAAAAATTTGCAGATGATGTTGCAACTTTTTTTCCTTTTTCTTTCTTTCAGCATTTTTAACGATGCTCAGTGCTCCACCTCATGTTATTTGTGCATAATACACTGGTGGAAAAAAAAATCCCAACACCAAGAAAGACTTGTGTTAGATAAACGAAATTTGGTAGGCGTGTTTATACAACTGAAAGATGACATTGATTGAAATTTCGTGTTCCGCGCAAAAGCGCGATTCACATAGCGAGCGAAACGCGTTCGCGAAGCGAACTTTTCCCCTCGAAACAGGTTTTCGGAATGCGTTCCCATGACAACGCGGCGAATTTTCGCCTGTCGCGAGCGATCTAGCATGCTAGATATTTTCGCGTGCGAAAGGCGAACGAAGTTTGGCAACGAGAGTGACAGCCAGTTAGAGGGAAGGCGCCATCTTTGCTCTGTTTTGACCGCGTGGACATTCGATTTCATTGGCTCTCGCGAGTTGGGAGCGTTTTACCCTTAGTGGGTGAATACCATCACGTGACTTTCGCCCGCATCTAGTATGAATGATCGGAATTTTTGACCAGCGAGCGAAAAACGCTTCGTTCGTTCGCGCCGCTCGCAATCTGAATCGGCCTTAAGGCGCCTCCGCAGTGAGCCTCGAAAGTTTCGAAGTCAATGTTAAGTCTACGGGGCAGTTAATTCCGGATTGCTTTATCGCATTTAAATATTTTAAGATAATTTTTTCTGCATAAGATTCTTCACAGCAAGACAAACATCGCGTGTTTTTTAAATTTTTCATTTTCTCTAAAAGTGTACTGTTAAATGCAGTTGAATTTTTGACTTGAAAAATAAGAGGTGCTTTTTGCTTAAACACTTCATAAATATCCAAGATGAAATATGAGCTCAAAATGAAAAACAACGCGTAATTCTTGAATGTTTGGGCTTTTCAGGGATACTTTTTACTTAATCGTACTTAGATTAGAATAAGAGTAATATGGAATTAAAAACGGAGAAAATTTGTAAAAAACGAGGAGTTTTCACGTAAACCACGCCTCCCGTCGGAGACAATCACTGGGACAGTGGGGAGTCAGGGGGAAGTCGTTATCAGCGGAGAGTTCGTCTTCAGGGCAATAAAAAACACGTGTTTGGAGTTGGAGGGAGGGGATGGCAGTAACAAAGAGTTCCAATGAGTAAAGAAGCATTTCTGCCATGACTTTGCTTGCGTATTTGGAAATATTTCATATGTTGTGTCACATGTGGATAAAAATATAATTTTTAATTTTGTGCCAATAGTTTAAATCCTATGCTGTATTTGATTTCATTTTTATGCATTGTTTTTTAAATCTTCAAAATGAGCAGCGGATACAAAAAAAAGAAAAAGCTCTACGAAAGGCCGTCAACTAAACTTAGTTTAATGCAAATAATTTCTTCACTCCTTAAAACGCAAGGAATTGAATCAATGTTTATTCTATGAGTTATGGGTGAATATCAGGAAAAGTGCCAATTTGACCATGGAAATTTTCAATTTTGAAAGATACTCAGAAAATAAAATCAATAGGGTATTTCAAATACACATTTGTAACAATTTTTTTTTAAAAATTAGGGGCATGGTCAAGGTGAACATTTACTCCCAATTTAGGGGGGTTCTATTTGAGCATTACCGACATGATGAGAATGCTACCGATCTGATAAATATTACAGATTTCATACTTAGTGTACAAAAGTAAACACATTCACTACCTTTTATGTTTAAAAAGAAAATAATTTTACTTAGAATATAGTAATACTTACACAACCTGAACGCTTTTTTGTTTCATAAATAAGATTGGAGACTAATTAAAAGTTAGTTAAAGTTTAAATTAGTGCGACAAAGTTTTTTTTCAAACAGATAAATAGGTTAATAGTTAAACAATCAAAATAAAATAAAATTCTTAACACAATCTTAAAAAACGAAATTAGCTCAAGACAGTCAGAGTATGGCGGGGGGGGGGGGGGGGATTTGCACTAAACTGTTCTTAAATTTTCCATTTTAAAGCAAAATTATATTTTGGGTGCAGTAGTTACGAACGAAGGTCTGAATATTGATGTAAAAAAAAGAGGGGGGAAAATATCAATTTTGTTTGAAAAGTAAAATTTTGCGGAAAAACTATTGCTTTTGAAGCTAAATAAAAAAACAATAAATAAACTGCTTCCAATAATGGAAAATTTGAAGATGCACTTGAAATTATCTTTGTTCTTTAAAACTCAACTCATAACACGAAGAAAGAATTGCGAAAAAACATCGGTAACGCACGCATCAGTTTCGTAACAAATATCTTCTACTTCGGCGCTGCCGACATGACAAATTTCCCGCAATATGATAGCTGAACATCCCTAATAAAAGATTTGAAGATAAAAACACCTTATTATGTCCATGGCAATAGGTTTCTTTTCCATTATGCAAAAATAAATTGAAAAATTAATTTATTTTGTGTCTTAACTTCCGCTGTCGACATGACACTTCATTTAGTAGAAACAGAAAAGTCAAGATTGAAAAAATCTTACCTGTAATTCAATGCAGCCGAAGTGAAAATTTTCTATCGGAACTGAAACATCACATGTAAGAGCTTCACCCAGTGTAATTTTTTGGCGCCAAAAAATGTTTTGTCTAGATATTTTCATTCCGGAAGTTAGCTCACTTGTCATGTTGTGAAAACTTGTGACAAGCAGAAATTGCTTTTTTTATCGATCTAAATTAATTTTATCTAAAGCACAAGAGTTAATCGTCATAGATGAACATAAAACACGTTATTTAATTTTGTATTTGTTTCTGCTGCGATGTTTTATAATCCACAGGATTTTTTTTAACTTTGTGATTGGACTGTGACGCGCTGCCGACATGACATTTGAGGCAATAAAAAAAGTTCTATTGTCACAAATTAAAGTAAAACCTGGAATTTTTGTCATGGATTGTATGTGCGACGCAGTTTACTGTATGAAAAAAGAAAAATGGTTGGTTTTTATTTGGAAGTGCTTGAGAAATTCATTTGTGACTTAAATTAGCACTTTTCCTGATATTCACCCTTGTATGATCTGAAATCTTAATAAAATACTTCTATCATTACGATGCCCAGTTTGGGAAACTCCTAGCTTAGCGCAAGGCATAACATTGGATTACTTTGAATGTTACAATTGCTTGCATTAATGTAGCAGAAAAATTGTTCATTACCAATTAACCCTGTCAATTCTTAGTTTAGAACTGACATTAAAACAACTTGCTTTTATCAATTAAGAAAAATAAAAATATAGATGAGAAAAACATTCATTTTTTTATTTATTTATCTTTAAGTTCACGCGATGTTGTTGGCAACGATATCCTAAGTTTTAAGTAATTGAATTATTGATGTTTATTGATTTATTACAGCAGTAAAAAAGTTTAAATTTCACTTATTTTTTACTCTGCAAAAAAACCTGACTCATGTGTTTGATTGGCGTTTATTTTTTTTCTGAGGGGAGGAGGGTAATCATGTCCTGATTTAATTAAAGCCCGTATAGACTTAATTAAAGCTCAAAGTATAGTTATGGGTTACGTGCAGATCGAGAATGAATAGGCACTTTTTAAATTGGATTCGAAAAAATTCCCAGACTAAAAAAAATGTGCCCCTTTCATTCTCGGTGTTCGATATGCATAGGGCACGAGTGAAATAAAAGTGCAATATTATTTGTTTACAGCATCATTGTACTGCAGTCAATAATCAGGCAAATGTTAGGGAGGGGGGAGTTCATGGTTCAGACTGCCATACTGTATCTTTTTCGGACTAAGGAGGACTCAAAAGGATTTTCAATGTCCCCTCTTTATTCTGCTTTAGCGAATAGCAAATTTTACTAGTAAGGGTTATCCTCTGTTTTCTATGTTTGATCCGTGGAGTTCATTTTATACGAGGTCGGCAATCAGGGTCGTGTTTTTTTTTTTTTTAATTTAATCTTAGTACTTGTAATAATGTAATTGAATTAAACAATTCAATTACATCACTGTTCCAATTGTTCGTGTCCAATTGTGATGGAAAGAAAGTGCTTTTTCTCATTTTGTCCAATGTCTGCCGCCACCCAAAAGTGGAGAAAATACCAACTCCGTGAATTTGATTGCACAATTCAAGAGGGCCCCACAGATGGCTCAGACTTACTGTCCTAAAAGTTATTGAACCCTAATTTAATGACTCAAGAATCTTATTCCACAACACTGAGATAAACGATTTTTTTTTTTCGTGTTTACCTATTTGTGAATTGAATTGAAGGAAACCAGGAAAACTCGTACAGAACTATTCTAGGCAACATGTTCAGGGCCACCTGGAGCCAAGTCAAGCTTCGTATCAGTTTGGTCGGCGCGTCCCCTACCCCTTCTCCGAGTCCGCGCTCCGTTCCGAGCCCCTAGTTTCTGACTAGGTTGGCATGGCCTATTCTCGGCTCTGAACATGTCACAACGTATAAAAGCGCATTCATTGTCTTCGAACTAGATAAACTTTTTTTTAAAGAAACTACGTTTGCAATTTAAAAACATCATCTGATTTGTGCAATGAAACACTAAGTATGGAACAAGGATATATTTTCATTTGAAAGCACTGATGGCGATAGGGACAGCATTAAATTTAAGAATTTAAATTTATCCGCCATGATGATGCCTTGGATACGTTTCTGGGAGTTAAAATGAGTAATCTATGTGCCATTTTAAATGAATCGAATCGAATGTACGTGTATACGTATCATCATACAGTGATGTAATTGTGGGAAAAAAGTTTGGAGGAACTTACCTTGCGGCGACCCACCAAAAGAAATGGCGATTTGAAACCCATCTACTTTATATTTGCTTTACTTTTACAATACCCCCCCCCCTCCAACTACAGCACAGAGAAGATTTTTAAAAGTCTTTCGGAAATAGAAATGTTACATATTGGCATTTGCATTATTTACAAAAAATAATAATCATAACTAAAATATATAGAAGAAAAGGATTTTTTTCAAAAACAAAATTGATTACATATTGAACTTTACTTTAAAAAATGTCTTCTTTTCGCTTCTTTCGAGGGTTTCAATCACGATGGGTCAGGAAAGAAAAGCTTTGATGCGATCCAAAAATTTACGCGTCAAACTTGGAACCTTGCTTTGGAAATTAATAATTCAGTGCTTTGGAAATCTAGGCATCAAATTAAAATTTGTAATTTCAAAATGCGACTAATGACCGCTTATTTCTGACTCTAATTGGAAAATGATCCTAATATTTGTAGTAGCCAATTATTTATATGGGTCATTCCATGTCAAGTGTACGAGGCGTCCCCACTCGACCCCCTCCGATTTTGATGAAAATTTTTTTGGATGTACATATAAGACTTGCAAGAAGCCATACCAAATTATAGCTCCATAAGCCTTATGGTTTAGCCAAAAAAAATTATTTTACAAAGGCCTCTTTTCGTGTCTTGAAAAAAATGACCAAATCGTCAAGTTTGTGCTTTTATTGCCCGCGACCTAAGACAATTATCAGGCTCAAATTTGATGATTATGATCACTGTTTAGGGTAGAATAGCCTACTGGAGCAACAAAAGCTCCATGCACTGCAGATTTTTTGCAATTTGCTGCCAAAGTTGGTAAAATATCGTATTTTGGCAAAATTTTACCATACGTTATCAGTTTGTATCTACTGAAAGAATGAATTTCTGAAGCTAATTCTTTCCTCGTTTGTAGCCTGATAGTTCTTCCGAAAGGTGTGTGAGTGGCATCTTGATAGCTCAAATAATTGCTGAATTATGCGAGTTCAAATTCCAGTCAAATTTATTTTTTCTCAATTTTGTCTCAATTTCAAAGGGCAATATCTCAAAAGGGTCATCTTGAATTTCAATTTTCTTTACATCATTTAAAAGAACACACTTTTCTTAACCAAAAAACGTTATTTTTGTTCTTGAGACAAACCAGTTTCAAGGAGATATTGCAGATCAAAAATGTGTACGTCATTCAACGTGAAATCAAAGAAAAAAAGACATAGACCTCAAAAGTTGACGTCAATTTGTTTTATTAAAATTTACAGGAGCTATTGTACTTATGTTCTGATGAAAAAACCCTTTTTTAGATATTTTTGAACTTTAGTTTTTGTGTGCGCATCCGTAAAAAATCAAGAAATGGCAAAAATAAAGTTTCGTTTTTTTCAAAAGTAATTATCTTCTTATAGCTGCTATAAGATCTTGAGTCTTTTCCTATGTGTTATTTTAAACTCTTGAAACAGAATTTCGGATGATATGTCACTTGGCAAAGTTGTAGGACAGTAATGTTTCAAGGTCATACAAAGCATTTTCCCATTTTTCATCATTTTTGTTTATGGGCTAATTGCAATCATAGGCTGAATATCTAGACACATCCTCGGCAGTATAAAGAATGGATTTTTATTACTACTTATCATATTTTTAATTACTATTGTTATCATTTACATGGTGGAAATAATTGCAATATTCAACTCTATCGAAAACTTATCGCTTTTTAGAATAATGGCTTTGCAGTCCCATTATACATATTTTTTATCACGTACACATCATATTAACTGTTTTATTTATTATTTATCTCATTTATTAATTATTTTTATTTTTATTTTTTTTGAAAAAAGAAACAATGCTTTTTATGAATTTAAAATATTAATGACACCTTGCTAAATGACATATGATCCGAAATTCTGTTTCAAGAGATTAAAAATAAGACATAGGAAAAGACTCAAGCTCTTATAGCAGCAATACGAAGATAATTATTTTTGTTAAAAATGAAACTTCATCTTTTGCCATTTCTTGAGTTTTTACGGATGCGCACACAAAAACTAAAGTTCAAAAACATCTAAAAAGGGTTTTTCATCAGAATATAAGTACAATAGCTCCTGTAAATTTTAATAGAACAAATTGACATCAACTTTTGATGTCTATGTCTTTTTTCTTTGATTTCACGTTGAATGACGTACATATTTTTGAGTAAAAGTGTGTTCTTTCTAATGATGTAATGAAAATTGAAATTCAAGATGACCCTTTTGAGATATTGCCCTTTGAAACTGAGACAAAATTGAGAAAATAGAAATTTGACTGGAATTTCAACTCGCATAATTCAGCAATTATTTGAGCTATCAAGATGCCACTTGCACACCTTTCGGAAGAACTATCAGGCTACAAACGAGGAAAGAATTAGCTTCAGATAGTCATTCTCTCGGCAGATACAAGCTGATAACCTATGGTCAAAATTTGCGTAAATACGATTTTTTACCAACTTTGGCAGCAAATTGCAAGAAAATTTAGTGTATGGAGCTTTTGTTACACAAGTAGGCTATTCTACCCTAAACAGTTATCAGAATCACCGAATTTGAGCCTGATAATCGTCTTAGGTCGCGAGCAATAAAAGCAAACTTGACGATTTGGTCAATTTTTTCAAGAAACGAAAAAGAGGCCTTTGTAAAATAATTTTTATTGGCTAAACCAAAAGGCCTATGGAGCTATAATTTGGTATGGTTTCATGCAAGTCTTATATGTACATCCAAAAAAAATTTCATCGAAATCGGAGGGGGTCGAGTGGGGATTTTCTCGAAATTTGTAACACTTGACATGGAATGACCCATATTTATTCCGCAAGTGGCGATCTTGATGTTTAGAAAAAGGGCATTTTTAGTTATAAAATTTTAATTCCGTGCCTGTGTAAGCTTAAAATCTGGCATGCTGTGTTTCAAATCACTGGTAGGATTTTCATTTTTCATCATTTTTTTTTTTTTTTAATTTACGAATGTATTTATTTGATAGAATTTAATAGTTACTTCATAAAATTTAGTGAGATTATGTTGGTTACTTATTTTGCTTTTCTCCCCCTTTTCTAAACCGATCATAATGCACAAATAATTCCATTATTTAGTAAATTTCATGAAAGAAATGAATCAGCTTTACGTACAACAAAAAACTGAATAATTTTATATGGCGTTCATTTTTAAGGAAACCATCAATATGTAATCATGTAATTTATGTGTTCATTATTCTCAAATTTTCATTCATTTGTTGATTTTAAGAAAAAAATGTCTGTGCGTGGAAACATTTTTCCAAATAAAATCAGATATCTGTTGAAATGTACAAGCATTAATAGGTGCGAGTAAAATCACAGGGACGAATTCCACAACGTAAAATGGCAAATTGAGCCAACCTAACTGCCTTTCTTCTTTCAATTCAACAAGGGAGAGGCAGCTCTGATTTTCGCCTGAAGCTTCAGATTGCTATTCACAATAGGGGTTCTTTCTCCCCTAAAGTGACGGGGACGTGTGTCCCCCCACTTTCTCCTCACGGTACAGTTATTGGTGGTTTAAATGTCAATCACCTCACAGATGTACACTCCCCTCAGAAAGAGAAAGGAAGCGGTGTAAGACGGATTCTGATATTCTTTTCCACTGCAGCGTCCCCTTAAGTGTGGCGCAGCTGCCGTCACTCAGAACATGCAAATAAGGCTTGTTTTAAAGGCGTGTTGTGAAGCTCGTATGTATTATTTTTCCGTGGAATTTGACGAATTGCGTTCATGTTAGCCAGGAATACCTTTAAGAAGACGAAGAAGCCATTATCAACAGCTCACCGAGTTTGAACGAGGTCGTACAATTTGGCTACGAAAAGGTGGATTTTCATTTCACGATATTGCAGAAAGACTTGGGTGGGAATGTTTCCACCATGCATGATTATTGGAAGCTATGGGCAAGGGATGGTACTATCTCAAGAAGATCGAGTTCCGAGCTGCCACGTGGCACGACTGAGAAGGAAGATCGCCGAATTTTGCGTACGGCTGTGGCGCATCGTACTGCATCTGCAGCTGACATTCGAGCTGCAGTTGGTACCGTCGTGACCCAAGGAACGGTAAGAAACTGTTTACTTCAAGGACAGCTCCGAGCCAGGCAGCCTGTAGCCGGTATTCCATTGACTGCAAACCATTGCCTTTTCCGACGGCAGTGGTGCCACGACAGAGCTCACTGGAGGTCGGAGTGGAGATCTGTTGTAATTTTTGATGAAAACAGATTCTGAATTAGTGACAGTGGTGGCTGTATATTGGTCAGAAGGAGGCCAGGGGACCGCCTGCATCCAAGCGGTCTACGGCCTAGACACACGGGACTCACACCTGGAGTTATGGTCTCTGGAGCAATTTCCTACGGCAGCAGGGGCATTCTTGTGGTTATCCCAAACTCACTGACTGAAAATTTGTCATCAGTCTGTTAATTTAACCAGTAGTACAGCCATACATGAGTAGCATTCAAGGGGGCGTTTTCCAACCGGATAACGCTCGCCCTCACATCGCTGCTGTAACGCAATGTGCTCTACAGAGTGCTGACATGTTACCATGACCTGCAAATTCACCAGGTCTGTCTCCAATTGATAACGTATGGGATATCATGGGATGGCACCTCGAGCATCATCCACAGTCAGCAATGACGGTCCTAGTATTGACACAGCAAGTGCAACAAGCATGGAACTCCATACCACAAAGTGACATTCGGCACCTGTATGACATAATGAATGCACGCTTGCAGGCTTGCCTTCAAAATTCTGGAGGTTACACCCTCTATTAAATTAACATAATTTCACATTTGCACAGCATTTTCTTGAGCTTAAATTAGCCAGTGATCTTGTGCATTTAATCAATTAAACATGTTAACGAGACAATTGCATTACCCAAATTTCATTACTCTACGGCAATTTTTTCTTGGTGTTGGGATTTTTTTTTCCGCCAGTGTATGTCTGCTTGTTCGTATTATTGGGTAAAATTAAAGTTTTATTTTTTACAAGTTTTTTGTTCAATTTGAGAATTTTTGTCTTTTTAACATCCCGTTTTTGAAAAATACATATTATTCTCTCGCTAGTTTTCGCCACAGAAAAATTGTTACCCACAGATGAGTTATTTTCTGTCATCATAAAATTGCATTCCAAAAATCTGTATCCAAAATGTTTTCAACAAAAGCTTACCGATTTTTAAAATCGTAGAATGCTATTTCCGAAGTATAGTATGTAATTGATGAGTTGAAGTGATATCGTGAAAAAAAAACGGCTGGAAAGAAGCGGAGAGAAAAGGTTTGTTTCTATCTCTTTTAAGTGGATAAGACCGGCCGATTTCAGACCCCAGATAACTAAATTCTATCCTGCTTGATATAGATTTAAGCTAACATCAGTGTATCCAACCGAAATCTATGAAAGCAAAGTTGCACATTTTGTATAGTTTGTCTTGTAGCGTGAGGGCGCAGTTTTGGCTCGGGGTGTTAATCAAATTTTCATTTTTTAGTCTATTTGGACTAGAATTTTTTTTTAATCGGTCAAACTGCCGCCACCCTGGCTGCTGCGCCCGTGGCAAGAGCCACTCCTGCCAACCTCTAGCTACGCCACTGGTTACCACTGAGTGTGCAGCGTTTAGTGCTGACATTTTTAAAGTGCGTGTAGTTTTCAGGGTTACAGAGAGCGGCGTACGCAGCCAAATCATTTCAGGGGGGGCTGAACCGAGACTCTTTGAGATGAGGGGGCGGGGCACCCAATAATGTTTCGAGTTCCTGATAATGCTAATTTTAGATGACAAAAATTATTATTAAAAAATATTTTTTTTACCGTTATGATTATTGTTGAGAAGTAAAGCGTTTTGATGAAAATGGAAATAGATGAAATTGAAATTCGAAAATTTTTCTTCATTGAAGAAGGTGTTCCTTAAATAAGTGCATGCTAAAATTTTTGAAAATTTGAGCTTTAACAACATTAATTTTGCCATTTACTTTACTATGTTCCTAATACTATTGGGTTTCAATCACACATTTGTTGAAATTTATTTAACAGAATTAATAAATGAATGAACTAGCATTTATTGCTGTTTCTAAAACATATTTAGAATAAATCTCGTCAAAATTGAATTATAAGATGACCATACACACGCCACACACACAGTAAAAGGGAGATATTTAAAAAAGAAGGAATTTATACTTCTTTTCCCCTTCTTTTAATTGTGCCCCCTACTTAATTTTCTTTTCAAAACAAATCTCATGTCTTGATTTCAGCAAGGAAGGAAAAATAAATAAATAAACGATTTCAGCTTAACTTTTTAAAAATTTGCTTGGAAAATTTCGGAGGGGGCTGTAGCCCTATCAGCCCACCCCCTGAGTACGCCACTGGTTACAGATATTGACATACTATCGCAACTGAGATCAAAATATACTCTCAGCAAGAGGCAACTACTCTGTTTAATTAATCCTCATTAAAAATGTTTTGATAAACTATACAGATCAGAATGCTTGCGACGATAATAATATAAAACGATACAGAATACTCGAGGCTGTCAAATGTTCATTATTTATTTTAAAAGCTGTTTCATAAAAGGCAGGAACTAAGGAAACTAAATGAATAAGGGGGAACTAGTGGTGGTCCGAATTTTGAAGTTGTGATGACGGAAAAGTTACTTATGGAATCTCGGAAGCTGCATTTAGTGCTGATAGACAGGGTTGTAATAGCTCAACGGTGCTGCTTATTTTGTGCAATGTACACATGTTAAGAAAATGATCCTACCAATGTACCACCTATGTGAACTTTTCCACATTTGCCATATAGCCAATCTACCCCTGAAAATGGACTAAGTGCAAGTTCGAAAATTGCAATAACTTACATCCAAGCATGTCTTCGATTGCTGTGCTTCGATTGATCCAGCTGTCATTGCTACAATGCATTATCTAAATCACCCCACCGATATTCAGAATCTGCAGTCCAAATAGCAAAATATATACAAGCACACCACTCTATCCGATCTAAAAAGGCATTACAACAGCAACAATAACCCCTAAAGATTAATACAGTCGAACCCGCTTATTAGGATATCGGTTAAAAGAACACCCCGTTTAATAATTTCAATGTACCAAGATATTGAAATGCATTATTTTGATCCGCGGATAATGGAATACCCCGCTTATTAGAATATCCGTTTAAAAATGGCTATTCCATTAAGTTAGCTCAACTGCATGTAGTTTTAGTTTTAAAACCATATCACATGAAACAGTTGGTCATGCGCATGGAACAGTTCATTTAAATCACAATAAAATTACAATAATTCGTGCAAATCTTTTTAAAGCATGTTGTGAAATATCCATGAGAAATGTAAGGCCACTAGAAGCTAAAATGCAAATAGAACCCTCTGGAAGTGTAATTGAAAACAGTTCAGAGCTCATTTCCTTGGAACAACTGAAATCACGACCGAGCTAGTTCACGCTCTTTTTCTCCTTCCTGTACCTCCACTAAATACAACTTTAATTGAATATAAATAGAAGTTTCTTTTATTCCATTCAATTAACAAGGACTACGAATCGCAACTTGCCAAAAGGTTAATTAGATCCGCGAACTAGTTCATAATGGAATCGGCCGATGGCGGGTGAACGAAAAAAAAAAAAAAAAATGTCAAAAAAGATATTTGTCAATTTGTCACTATGTGCAATTTCTTCGGCACCCTTTGAGTTCGTACCGCCTTTTCCGCACCTCGAGAGCCGTTTTTTATTAATTTATTTCATAAATCCCCGAGGGTTTAATAGGTAATTACTGGGCTCTGGCGAAGGCTGCCATCTTGTGTTTTTTCGTCCATTAATATGTTGCTGTCAATGGAATGATTAAGTAGTTCTGCTGTTTTTGCTTTTAATTTCCATTTCCTCTCAGTGTCCGATGAATTTAATCACGCTATCTATTAAAAAGGTGGGCAGAAACAGAGTAAAATGGGAGAACATGAGAGTCATATTTGAAGGTTTGAGATTAATAAGTTTGGACTTACCAGATGTTGATGAAAGCAGTGGCGTAGGAATAAGTTCGGCGAATCCACGTTACATAAGACGGTCATGTTCTGAAATGGACAGTCCCGTTTTCAAGTAGTCTATCCCATGGTCCCTACGTATATTTGCGGGATGCTAAAATGTCCCGTTTTTTAATGGGTCAGATTGGACGAGAGGGAATTTTTCAACTGAAAGTTGTTGGGTGTAATTGCTTAAGCATTTTCATACCGACAATTTCAGTTATGCTATACCTTTCGCAGAATAATTGAACATATTTTTTTTTGCTCCATCGTAAAATGCACTGATTAATAGGAACGCTGTGATTGATTTTTTTTTCTAACGAATAAAGTGTGAACCAAAAATTGTGAACCACAGTTTCTTCCCAATTTTAAAGCAGTTTTGAGAGTAAAAGTACGTATATTGTGCGAAATCCTAACAATAATTCTATTTATGTTTAAAATCAGCACCAAGTGAATTCAAGCAAATTTATGCCTTAAAAATAAAATGCTAGCGAAAAAAAAAGCACACTTGTGTGTTTCAGAATTAGAAAGAACTTTTCAGCCGAGCAAGAGGTTTAACTATTCATTTTCCTTCGTTTGTATTAAAAATATCTCTTTAATACCTTCCACTTTATTTTTCAGCCAATATTTTACCTTTGGTTTCGTATTAACTAAGCCACCAGTAGTCTATTTCTAGCAAAAACGCTTCATAGTAACAGAAAGACTTGGCTCAGGAATGATACGGCTCCCCTTTTTTAAAAACAACCTGGAAACAAAAAAGTAAAACATAAATAAGCAAATAAAAACAAATAAAATTGATTTTTAATTATTTTGTCTTTTTTATTACTTTAGAACTTGCCTCTAAAAACCAGTTTTAATATCATTTTAATAAACTGAAATGTCACCTATGCGTAACTATTTGTGTTGTGTTGGAGCTATAAGTTAGTCAGTTTTTCCTTACAAAAATTGATTCGACTTTGTTTGAAGGCGGTGTATTTTTCAAAAGTTCATCAAACTTTCCTTGTGTTTATTACTTAGTTTTTACTACTATACTTTCTCATACAATGCCGTAAATGGTTTTCATTTTTTTTTATACGTTGAGCAAATGAGAGGAGTGAAAAAAATTTTATGTTCAGTAATTTTACGTTAACTCAAAATACAGTGCAAAGTAAGGAAATTGGAAATCATTTATATTTATATATTTACTAGCTGCGTGGCCGGCTTTGCACGGCCTAACTTAAAAATAAAAATTATGTCAAGTGACACGTGTCTAAAGAAGTCCCGATTGATTTCCAACTTAAACTTTCCCCACACGCTGAAAAAACATAACTTTTTGAATCGATTTGAGCCTTGAACGTTTAATACGAAATGTGGAAATGATATTATCAATTCGTACTATCTTCCAGAGAGTTGAGTTGATACACTAAATACTCGATTGGATTGATGGAAGCCTTCGAAAATGGAGTTTTAAATTGAAATTACAAAGACAGAATCAGGTCTAAAATTGAAATAAAAAAATAACTACGCATCGGATTTTGTTGAAACTGGTCTCTAAACCTTCCCAGTACCAAAAGGAACAAACGGTGAAAGTTTCAGCCCAATCTCCCGGGTAGTTTCTGAGATCTTAGGGAACACACATACACAAACATTTACCAACATTCATTTTTATATATATAGATTTATTTAAGTTCAATTATGGTTTAAGTTTTTGTTACGTACATTTAATAAGGAGAGGGGTCATAAGTAATATTAGGGTATAAATAGTTGACTTAGGACTCTTCTCCCGGTATTTTTCCGAAATAGAAGTCCTCAAAACAGTTTTAGGCTATCTTTGGTCTTTTTAAGGAAATGATGGAAGTCAAGACTCCAAAGTTTTAACCTCCTAGATTCGCACTTGATCGCAGCCCTGTTTCAAGCATAAAAGCTAGTCAGAAGTTCAAGCAATATTCTTTTGAATATTTAATGGGAGAAGCAAAGGAGAGGAGTGAATTTTTGCTAAAAAATGCAATTATATGTTGTGAAGTTATGTACTGTTTTGTATGTTACGTTCATACATATTTCATAATCACTTTAAAAATTAAATAACTTTTTTGGTTATTTTCTAAGACTTGAGAGCAATATGAAAGCGCGAATTACCTGTGGCAATGGCGGATCCAGAAATGTTCCGAGGGAGCGGCGATTATTATTTTTTTCCACTTGCCCCCTTTTATTTTACCACATATAGTGGCTAACGCATGTTTATTACAAATGTTTCCGTCTTCAATTTCGGAAAAATTCAGATCAGAGCCCCGAATCCCTCCCACTTATCGTCATCGAAGGTCATCTGAAATTACTTTGTTTGCACTTCAAAGTCGAAGCACTGCTGGAGAAGAGTCCTTCAACCGGGGGGGGGGTGATGAGGGCGATCAAAGAAGGGGCGATCACCCCTCCCTTGTATCCACCCTTGACCTATGGCCCCAATTAGTTCGAGTTTTCGACGCTCTAATACATGTAATACCGTAAAGTCGGGTTACTTGGACCCTAAGGGGTTACTTGAGCCCATTACAGTAAAATGAAAAAATCTAGGTTTGGTACTTATTAGTTGAAGACTTGCACGTAGTTCCTCGTTTCTCCTCTAGGTAGAAGCACTCTGCAGTCTCTAATGCTAGTACCAAACCCAGATTTTATCATTTTACTGTGGGCTCAAGTAACCTCTTTGTGGGTCCAAGTAACCCGACTTTACGGTACTCCGAAAGAAATGTAATGGATGGATGGTTGGTTTCGTGTCACAGATAGATAGAAAATTAAATTGGACCGAAGGTCCTACGAACAGCATCAGCGATACGAAGACAATTTTCTTCGTATAAGTCTGGCCACGGATTGTCACTTATTTGTTGCAATTGCGCCAGGATAGCGGGACAGTTGAAAAGGTACTCTGGGCTTAGTACTGTATCTGGTGCAATTTTTGCAGAGGCAGTACGTCCTTGTTCCGTCTTTATGTATTTTCATCCCCCTGAAGTGTCCTGTCCTAAGTCCCTAAGTAAAGTACTGGTGAGGGTTCTATTGGTACTGATTTCTGGAATTTGGAAATTTATTTTTCTATCAGTTAGTTTTGCTCTAGCTACAGAATTAATGTCACAGAGAGTGACTTTGGTAACTCTGTTGGTATTTAATTGTCGTGCTTCTTTTACCAAAGTATCTGCTATCTCGTTTTCAGTAATGCCAACGTGTGCAGGAATCCACTGCATGATGCACTGTTTCTTCAGGTGAAAGATCTTATAAAAGTGTTCGATGTATATCCGTGATAAGTCTTGAAGAACCCCTTTGAATTGCCTGAAGAGCAGCTTTGCAGTCACTGCATATGATTAACCCTTTGGCTCTTTCATTTTCTTCAAGTTTTATATACTCTTCGAGGGCTTTATGGATGGCATTGAGTCCTCAAGTGTAGTTTGAAGCTATCTTTTCTCCAGCGAACTTAAAATGCTTTGCACTTCCACTATGAGAGAAGGTAAAGTATATTTTAAATAATACTGCAGAATATATTTAATTTTTATAAGTAAACAATGAAATATTCGTGACTGCTATAAATAACACTTTAGTTTTAAAATTATACACAACACTGTTAATGTTATTTTTCTCTTTTCCCCTGAAATGTAGATCGTTGCAGCTCCTTTCATTGGTCGGAGATGTCCATTACTCGCTTGAATCTTGAACTGCAAATGAATAATAAAAAAAAAAAAAAAAACCTCACGAAATAAAACAGGTGTCAGGAAGTGATACAGAATCAGACATGAAAGACACTTCAAGGCTGTGTCTCCATGTTAGGCGGATTCAGCCTTCTGAAGTGCAGCAGAGAAAATAATTTCCGCTAAAGAAGCGCTGTCATTAATCGAGACCCCTTATTGATTGATCGCTGGGGCGTTCCGTTAATGGATACAAAAAGAAATACGAAACTATAAAATGAATTTGCTTCCATTAAAATTCGATAATTGTATCTGCTCGATCAATTCAGGAGGAATTATTTCATGTATAGTAGTGTGGTGGCGGTTTTAGTGGTCGTAGTTGCGCGTGGTGACACATTTTCATTCTATGATTTGAGAAATTAAAAAAGATTTTGTTTCCCCACATTTTCATTTTTTATTGAAAGTTTTATAAAAAAAGTATCTTCATAATTGCTTGAATAAAATATTTCTTCAAGTTATTTTTTGTGAACATTTTCTGTTCAGTAATTTTTTGTTAGCTCAGAATACAGTGCAAAATATGGAACTTGGAAATCATTCATATTTATTTATTTAAGTTCAAGTAAGGTAAAACTTTTTGTTCATGTACATTTTATAGGGAGAGGGGTCATAAGTAATATTATGGGATAAATAGTTGACTTGGGACTCTTCCCCGGTATTTTTCCGAAATTGAAGTCCTCCAAACAATTTTACGCTATCGTTGTGCTCTTTAAGGAGTAGGAAGTCAAAACCCCCATGTCTCACCTCCTTGATTCGCACTTGATCGCAACTCTGTTTTAAGCATAAAAGTTAGTCAGAAATTCACGCAATATTCTTTTGAATTTTTGATGGGAGAAGCTAAATATATTTGTTTATCACTTAGACATAAAATCAAGGAATAAAACACTTCAGATTGCTAGTTAAGTTTTAGTTTTTGCCCCATATTTTACTAACATCACTATTTTTATCAGCGGCTGCAAACCTAGTGCGATTAACCTTTTAACTGTCATGCCCGAGATAATCTCGGACACAGCACTGGTGTTCGAAAATGTCACGCCCGAGTATTACTCGGGGTAATTTTTTTTTTTGAGTGCATCATATTGTTATACCCGAATATATATCGGGAGACGTTTATTTCGGCTTCATCTATTAGTCAAACCCGACTGGTTTGGTTACTTTGGGTTTACTGGCACAAGAGCCTTTATAGGCTATGCTGCGCCAAACGATGATAACCAATAATATTGAAAACATTTTAAAACACGCAGAGATTATGTTTGAAATCCAAACTAAGCTCTAAGCAAGAGAAAGAAAGGACTGATAATTTTTAGTAAAATCAGAAATACATAACAAAACAAAGACAAAACACTCAAGACAAAGATAAAACCACTAAATCAGAGATATAAAACCGCTGTAATTACTGAAAGGTATTCACTTTTATTTATTTAATTTTTTTCTTCATTTATTTATTTTTTAGATTTTTTTTTTTTTTTTTCATTTTTAGAAAATAATGCTCCACTAGAAGCGAACTTTACAACTGCCATGTTGAGTGGCAGCCGCCTCAAGCAAATATGCTACAAAACTTGAAATATTTTACCCATGTGCTTCAAAATATCAATTTTTAACTGCTAAGTATATTTTATTTTGTACTAAACATTTGATTTTTGCAATAAAAAAATTTGACAATTTGTGCATCCAAATCATCAAAATAACTTGACAGTTAAAGGGTTCCCTTTAAAAAAATAGCGATGTTTGTAGGAAAGGTTCGCCCACAGTCAATGTGCCAAATCTATATTATAGTGTGTTCTCTACTCGAAGGTGGCCCCGTTTTAAATTTCAAATTTATAAAATTCACTGCTTTAAAAAAGGCCACGTAAGAAATAAAAACGCTTAATGCTGAATTTACATTCCCAATTTTTCACTTCTTTCATTTAACTATAGTTGCCGCGCAGAAGGTTCTGAAATATTTTAATTCAATAACTAACTCTTTATTCATACTGTGCCAGAACAACGCCTCCTAAATATTTGCTACGGTCGTCGTTGGTTTTACTTTAAGCACCGCCTTGCGGCTTCACCAATTAAAAATTTAATTTTTGCATTAGATGGTATTTAAATTTAGAAATGAACCAATCATTAATTTCTCTTTTTCGAAGAACTCCGATAGATGGCAGTGTATCGTGAACCACGCTCGAAATTTTGCAGCTATTGGCGATGGATCCAAACGAATTAAATATTTTGATTGGTTGATTTTTAAATTTAAATTTAGAAATAAACCAATCGTTATTTTTTTTTCTTGAAGAACTCTGGTAGATGGCAGTGTAGTGAACCAAGGACGAAATTTTGCTCTGTGCTAAAAACGAGAAAGTTGTAGGTATTTAGTATTTTGGAGGCGTTAGCCAGAGTGAGCAGACGATACTTATTTATAAGCTCATTTTTTAAAATTATATTGATCATTACTGGAATGGCAATGGGCGGTTATGAAAACGATAAGAAAAGGAATAGTAAAACTCTAAGGCTTAAAGTAAAGTGTAACTTTTAAAGTTGGAATTTGAAGGAGCGTCGTGTGGGCTTCTCCTTCAATTTATTTTAAACTATAAATATGTCAATAAAAATATAGTTGAAGATTTTTTAAAATGTTTTTCGGTTTCTTCAAGCAACACGAAACACGATATATATTTTTGAGAAGAAAGCCTTACCAATAGCTACAAACTTTCACAGAAAAAAATTATATACTCCCCTTTTCTCATGCTCCATTCACCTACCAAAAGCTATAATTTTCAGAACATTAAAATTAAACGCGTTTCCTTACAAATAGTCTTTAGAGAGGCGGCGAAACAACTCAACCCTAAAGCCTCCAGAAAAGTGGCGGGGTATCAAGCATCACGTGTGTATCGACTCACTTAAAAATTACTTCCCTTCCGATTACAGGGGACGGAAGAATAAAAGGGGAGGAGCCATAATTCTCATTGGGGACCACCCATAGCGCCTTGGGTAGCCCACTTAATTACAAGAGGTGCCGCGGCCCCTTTCGTGCTAGGAGTCATTAGTATCGGTTGGGAGGTAATTAATGCATGCTAATACCCCGAGTGCGGCTTCTGAAAGTAATTTTCTGGCTTACAAGAAAAGACGGTTCGAAATGAGAATGAAATGGTTTTTTCTCGCCGCTTTGATGATGTTTTG